>OY829122.1:11952500-11982906 GCA_963691645.1 Pelosia muscerda
CCTCGTCTACCAGACTGGTGAACTCCAGGCTCATATGCTCCGCGGGGTGAGGTGCTTCAATGGCCGGAGCCATCCGTTCGATCTCCCTGTCTCCCAACCATGACTGGAACACTCCTCTCTTGGCCTCGTATAACGAGGCCACCTCGCGAACTCTGAGGTCCAGAGGGAGCATTCCAGCCAGGATCAGCCCCGAGTGCAGGGAGACCGTCCGGTAGCTTTTGCATAATTTTTGTGCGAATCCGCGCTGCACCACGTTCAACTGCTTCCGTATCCCAAGCTTGTCCACCGCCGCGCCCCAACTAGATGCCGCGTACAGCACCGTCGGCTCCACAGCCGCGGTATAGATGGTCCGGATCACCTCGGGATGAAGTCCCCAGCTGATCCGGGCCATCCTCGCTAACTTGTGATATATCGCGATCGCCTTCTTACATACATTTGAGACGTGGGTGTTGAAGGTGAGCCGGTGGTCAATGGTGAGTCCCAGGATTTTGATTTGTTCGGACAATCCAATGTCTATCCCGCCCATGCTGAGGCGAGGGGCATCGTACTTCAGCCTCCGCGTTATTACCATCGCACAAGTTTTGTGCGGTGCGAATTTCAGCTTCGTTCGGATGCCCCACTCCCGCACATGCTCGAGAGAGGCATTGGCTTGTCTCTCAATCTCCAGGGCGGTGTCCCCATCGAACACCAGCACCACATCGTCCGCGAAAGCTTGAACATGAACCGACCTACTCAGCTCGTGCAACAAGGGATCTAACAATAAGTTCCACAGCAAGGGTCCGCCAATGGAGCCCTGGACGCACCCCTTCTCCGTGGGGCGTCTGCACTCCTCGCCCGCATACCTAACCCTTACCTCCCTGTCGCTAAGGTAGCTACTGATGACTCGCCTCAAATTACCCGGACAGTTTTCCTCCGCCAGTCTAACTTTGATGGCCGGCCACCATGCGCTATCGAAGGCGCCCTCTATGTCCAGGGACACCATAAGGACTATCCTCTTCTCATCAAGTTTAGCCCTTATGTGACTCATGAGGTCATAGAGGGCGTCTTCGGTGCCTTTCTGTGGCATAAAGCCATATTGACGGAGGCTAATCCCCGGCAACAAATAAAAGTTGAGTCGAGCCACCAGCATTCTCTCATACACCTTCCCCAAGACGGGCAGTAGACCAATAGGTCTATACGACTTGGGGACGGCGTATGAGTCCTTTCCTGGCTTCTTCAATGCCACCACCACTGCTTCCTTCCATATCTTAGGAAAGTAGCCGTGGTGAAGGCATTGGTTCAGCAGCTTCAGGAAAAATAAGGGGTCGGCCCTAATGGCGTGGGTGCAGATATCGGCTGTAAAGCCATCCGCCCCCGGAGCCTTCTTGGGGTTGAACTTATGAAGGGCATCGAAGAGTTCATTTAATGTAAAAGGTGGGTCATCATTATGATGACCCGTATCCCCATCCAATTCCCTGGCCTTTTCTCGTACTCTTCGGTGCCCCTCATCGTCCTCCTCCCTACAGTCCACCGGATAAAAGGTTCGGGCGAGTAATTCGGCCGAACCCTTCGCGTCCAGGAATGAACCATTGGCGGAAAGCAGGGTTTCCTCTTCCCTTACTGTGGCCCTTCCTATCACTCGATAAATCCCCTCCCAGAGGCCCTCCCTGTCCTGCTTTCCGCAGAAATTCTTCCAACTTTCGACCTGTGCCTTTTTTACCTCGCTTTCATACATCTCCTTTCGTTCCAGGTACTGCCCTATCACAAACGCTCTGCGGACCGGCGCTGCGTTTCTGATGCGACGCTTGTAGGTGACCATAACCTTTCTAAGTTGGGCGAGGTTTTCCGACCACCACGGCGCAGTGACCAACCCCCCCGGTTTTTTGACTGGGACGCTTTCTCTACACGCGTCCCCGACAGCCCTCGTGTACGCTTCGACTAAGACATCCATCTGGTTGTGGTGTCTTATTTCGTCTATCGCTATATCCGAGAGCTGCCGGATCATGCTGGTTTTGAAAGCGCCCCAGTTGGCTTTTCGCGTATTATAGATTCGCGTTGTGCGCTGAATCGCTATGCCTTTGGCTTTTACTAGGTTGAGGTTGAACACCACGCCGTTGTGGTCTGATCCTGGCGCCAGGCTTGTATCAACCTTCCAAGCGTCGATCCAGGCGAGCACATTGCTCGTGCAGGCCGTCACGTCCACAAAGCTGCAGTACCTCCTTCCGCCTCTCACAGTATCGAAAGTCGGAATGTTTCCACTATTCAGGACATGGAGGTCCATCTCAGCGAGGACCCCACTCAGTAGCTCGCCTCTGCTGTCTTCGAACTGGTGACCCCACCAGGTGCTCTTCGCATTAGCATCGCCCCCAAAGATGACAGGCTGGGAACCTAGACTTCGCCTCACCTCTTTGAGGCGCTCTAAGTAGGGCCCCAGTGGTGCTGGTTTCGGCTCGAAGTAGAAGGATACCAGCGTGATCATCCAGGCACTGGTCCGGATCCCCACCACAATGATGTTGTCGGTGGTGAGTTGCGGGTACTGCACAACATCCAAATTTGGATCGAAGACGGCAATAGCCGCCTTCACAGTCCCTCCTCCTTGCCCAGTGTTCTGGAAGACCCTAACGCCCTGGTATGCCTTCATACTTGCCGAATTGCCTACGTAGGGCTCTTGTATTAGAGCGACCGTGGCTTTACGCCTCGAGGCTTCGAGTATGAAGTCGTCGGTTGCCAGCTTCCCCCTTTGAAGGTTCGCCTGCAGCACTCTGATTGGGGTCGTGTTCCCCGGGACAACGTTAGCACCGGTACTGAGTGGTGGACCTCGCTATGTTATCCCACTTTTCACGCACAGGACACAAGTCGCTGTACGCACCGTGTCCTGCGCCGCTCAGTTTCTCCCTTTGGCAATTGCAGCAGGTAGGTTCAGCACCGGCAGCGTAGTCCGGACAATCGGCTCTCAGGTGGAGCCCGCCACAATGACTACACCTGGGCTCGGTGCCGGTGCAGAACCTCCTGGTGTGTCCGTACCCTAGGCACAGGGAGCACTGCACAAGGGGAGATTGGTCTGCAACCCTGATTGGTTGCAGGTCTACCTGCAGTCTCCCTGCTTCCAGAGCACGGGTCCACACCTCCGGGGAGACCCTGAGCACCACATGACAGGTGTGTGGGTTACGTGCCGTCTTCCTGTACAGCACCCCCATACGGATCTGCTCTTCGGTCAGCTCTCGGAACACATCACGGTTCCGAGACTTAATGACCCTTAGCAGGTCCTCATCCGTATGAGTTCTAAGGACGCTGTACAGGATGAGGAGCGGATCTTTATTCTTAATCCGCTCAACGGCTAAGCCCTTCTCCCTTGACTCTAGTCGTTCTTGTGCCCTTTTCCTTTCACTCTCTGTCTTATACCCTACTATTACCCTTCTATCCTTCGCCTTCCTTACCTTTTCTACCATAACCCATCCATCATCTTCATTCGCTACCTTTCGTAGTCGTTCTATTATTTGCTCACTCGTATCCTTTTCATCCTTCGAGGTGATGGCTATGGAGTGCAGTGCCGGGGGGGGCTGCACACTCGAGCGACCCGCCACTACACCCGCATAAGTCGTCACCTGCTTTCTTTCTCTTTCTTTCTCCCTTTCATCCAATCTCTCCATTCTTTCCATTATTTCATTCATCATTCTGCCATTCTCTTTTATTAATCTTTCATTTTCCTCTATTTTTCTTAAGACTTTTAGCCCGTGTGCACTCGGGGCAGAGGCTGGTGCGACAGGGGCCGGTATCCCAGCCGCCCCAGCGGTCTGCCTTATCTGGCCCTTTTGCACGCTCGCTTCACCCGGGAGCGCCTTTAGATAATTTTCGAGAGCAGTCACCGCCTCCTCGATTTTTGTCTTGATCTCTGTCTTGAGATTTCGAGAGGCGGCTATTTGCTCCCGAATAGTTTGGCAGCAGTTGTTGGCGAGGCGCGCGGTCGACGACTGTTCGGCCTTTGGCGGGGGGGTCCGATGGAGAGTTCCCTTCTTCGAATTTTGTGAGAGGGGTTCCGCCCTGGATTGTATCCTCTCGATACTCTTCCGAACAGTCCCCGACACGCGGCCCGCCGCCTTATTTTCGGGGCTGCCTTCTAGTGTGAAGGTTGAGTTGCCCTCGGTTGCAGGAGTGCTCCTTTTCTCAATAGGCGAGCGGAATGTGTTCATTTTAGCTTGGCGAAGGTGCGCGTTGAAATTTAAAAATAGTGTAAATGAATTTAATAAAATATGTCAATAAAAATAATTCTGTCAATAAAGTAAAATAAATTAATTAATTAAAACAACAGAAAATAAAAATAAAAATAAATTCGTCTGGCTGGCAATAAACCAGCGCTGTTCAGTTCAAGCTCCGCGGCTAATCGTGGCGTCAGGTATCCGCTAAGGGCAACGCTCCTGGGATAGTGTCGTGTGTAGGTGATGCGGTGTGTTGTGGTGTGTAAGTATTGTGTAAGAGTTTGTGAGTGTGTGTAACCTGGGAGTGTTTTGTGATGTGTATATGTGTGTAGTGTATGTATATAAGGCCCGAAGCGATCGCGAAGCTGGCGTGAGAACAATCAATAGTCAGACAAACAATAAAAAGCGAAAATATACAAAAATGGTTAAAAGTGACGTAGAGTTGACTCTACCCGTCCACTGTAGCTCAGCTACAGGTCTAATAAATTGCGGTAGAACAGTTCTACAAGTCTGTAGTAGCTCTGCTACTTGTACATGTATGTATTTATATACAAAGGTCTTATTTTTAAAATAACCTAATTTAACTAAATCTAATGAAAATCTATAACAATCGTCCGTACCAGATTCTGCCACAGAAAGTGAGCTTACAAATTAAATTTGGGCCATGTGGCTCCAAAAATGATGGCTCTACAATTCAACAGTGTTAAAACTCTATGTAGAGTCACCCCTTGGGGTCGAGCAGATAGAGCTCCCCGAGCCCTCCACAACGAGCCCAAACTCGACAGGTCTAGGCCCACTGGTTCAGAGATAGCAGGGCCCAAAAGTTTTCATACAAAAAATTGTATGAAACTTCAAACCCCGATATCCCGAGAACCACCAGTCCGATCCAAGCGAGAGAAGGCTCCCCGAAAAAGCCCCGACGAACCCTACCCTATGACGTGATTTTTGGGTCAAAAAAGTGACCCCCAAAAATCGACCCCCCAACTTTGTGGGGTCCACCCCCAGACCGGCCTAAAGGCTGCGGGAAGGAGAGCCAAGCTCCCCAGAGAAAACCAGGGCCCGCTACGACCCCCGGTTCCCGAGATATACGGCTTTGAAAAAATTCAAGATGGCCGACTGGCCGAACTTTGAGCACGTATATTTCGAGTTCCAGACGTCCCAGCGATCCCGAAAAAGTTTCTCCCTGGTCAGCTCAGCACCCCCTACCGCCTCAAGACAGAAAATTGAAAAAAGAAAATTTGGAAAATTTTCCGGAAAAATTTTCCGGGAATTTCCCAAAATTGTAGGGTTGGGTAGATGGCCCTTTACCGACGCCCCCAGTCGAAACCCGGTCTTCCTGCGACCACCGGTTATGGAGCTACGGGTGTTTGAAATTCGGCAAGATGGCCGCGCGCGTCCAAGGTCAAACTTTGACCAGCTGTAACTCCTAAACCGCCGGTCGCAGAGAGCCCAAAATCGATATCTGGGGTGGGCCTGGCGTCCTCTGTCCCCCCAGGTTGTCAAAATCGAATTTGAGGAAAAAGTCCTCAAATCGATCAAAACCACGTTTTTCTTAAAATTTACCCCCTAATACGAACAGCAAAGAAAAAATTTTTCAGATATGACTATCCAGTCCGGAGAAAACTTAAGTTAAAGTTTCATACAAAATTTTTATGAAATGTCGGAATTTACAATTTTCGTTATTTCTGCCGCTAGAAGGGGCTTGTTTGGGCTTAAACAAGTGTAGATGGCTTGTCTAAACCCAACCCCGTCGTCAGAAACAAAGAAAATCTACCCTTTATTAATTAATTTGGAAAAAACACTTAAAATTCGCTATCTCCGAGCTGAATAAAGATAAAAATGTACAAAAAATTGAAAAATTAAGGGTAAATATAGCTCTATCTACAGCAATAATTTAATCTTAAATTTAGGACAAAATGGTACAAATATTTTACAAATTATAAAAATTTTGAATTTTTAATTCTGGTGTCCAAAAAATAAGTCCAAAAAATCTCAAAAAGTCAGGATCTGGTCTTCCCGCTAGCGCGCAAAAGATAGCAGTTGCGGAATTCGCAATTTTATTCTGGTTCCGCCGCAAATTGCTGGTAAATTTATGAATTTTAAAGTTTAATAAAAAAATTTCCACCTGGCCGAAAAATCCTTTTCTTGCAGAAAAGTGGTGCTCCTTCTTGCCCCTTCCTGGCTGCAAAATTTCAGGGTCCTCCGATGGCTGGAACCGGGTGCACGCCGCCACGTGGTACTTGTTTTTTTGCCTTTTTCAGCGTTTTCCGGAGTTTTCCGGCTGAAAAAGGCAAGCGCGGCGGGTGGGGCTCAACAGCCCGCTGCCGAGGACACCTTGCACTTGGAGATCTGGCACTCGCGCACGGTGTTTTAGCCCGAAAAGAAGTCGGCTAACCTCTAAAATTGCACTTTTACACTAATTTCACGCTTGGTGGTATCGTGCGGATGATTAATAGATTGCAGGCGGATGGGGGCCGCCGAGACGCAACTTTTGGTATATGGCTCGTTAAAATCGCACCAAGAAATCCCACTCAAATGAATTTTTAATCGCGGAGCACTTGAAAAAACGATCCGGTCAGCTCTAGGAGTGGCGGACGACTGGTTAGGTTAGGTTAGGTTAGGTTAGGTTAGGTTAGGTTAGGTTAGGTTAGGTTAGGTTAGGTTAGGTTAGGTTAGGTTAGGTTAGGTTAGGTTAGGTTAGGTTAGGTTAGGTTAGGTTAGGTTAGGTTAGGTTAGGTTAGGTTAGGTTAGGTTAGGTTAGGTTAGGTTAGGTTAGGTTAGGTTAGGTTAGGTTAGGTTAGGTTAGGTTAGGTTAGGTTAGGTTAGGTTAGGTTAGGTTAGGTTAGGTTAGGTTAGGTTAGGTTAGGTTAGGTTAGGTTAGGTTAGGTTAGGTTAGGTTAGGTTAGGTTAGGTTAGGTTAGGTTAGGTTAGGTTAGGTTAGGTTAGGTTAGGTTAGGTTAGGTTAGGTTAGGTTAGGTTAGGTTAGGTTAGGTTAGGTTAGGTTAGGTTAGGTTAGGTTAGGTTAGGTTAGGTTAGGTTAGGTTAGGTTAGGTTAGGTTAGGTTAGGTTAGGTTAGGTTAGGTTAGGTTAGGTTAGGTTAGGTTAGGTTAGGTTAGGTTAGGTTAGGTTAGGTTAGGTTAGGTTAGGTTAGGTTAGGTTAGGTTAGGTTAGGTTAGGTTAGGTTAGGTTAGGTTAGGTTAGGTTAGGTTAGGTTAGGTTAGGTTAGGTTAGGTTAGGTTAGGTTAGGTTAGGTTAGGTTAGGTTAGGTTAGGTTAGGTTAGGTTAGGTTAGGTTAGGTTAGGTTAGGTTAGGTTAGGTTAGGTTAGGTTAGGTTAGGTTAGGTTAGGTTAGGTTAGGTTAGGTTAGGTTAGGTTAGGTTAGGTTAGGTTAGGTTAGGTTAGGTTAGGTTAGGTTAGGTTAGGTTAGGTTAGGTTAGGTTAGGTTAGGTTAGGTTAGGTTAGGTTAGGTTAGGTTAGGTTAGGTTAGGTTAGGTTAGGTTAGGTTAGGTTAGGTTAGGTTAGGTTAGGTTAGGTTAGGTTAGGTTAGGTTAGGTTAGGTTAGGTTAGGTTAGGTTAGGTTAGGTTAGGTTAGGTTAGGTTAGGTTAGGTTAGGTTAGGTTAGGTTAGGTTAGGTTAGGTTAGGTTAGGTTAGGTTAGGTTAGGTTAGGTTAGGTTAGGTTAGGTTAGGTTAGGTTAGGTTAGGTTAGGTTAGGTTAGGTTAGGTTAGGTTAGGTTAGGTTAGGTTAGGTTAGGTTAGGTTAGGTTAGGTTAGGTTAGGTTAGGTTAGGTTAGGTTAGGTTAGGTTAGGTTAGGTTAGGTTAGGTTAGGTTAGGTTAGGTTAGGTTAGGTTAGGTTAGGTTTTTTTTTTTTTTTTTTTTTTTTTTTATTTTTTTATACTTACTCCTTCCACTGCGTGCTGTGCACTTCGAGGAAGCCATTTTTAATCCAATTTAATTATAAAAATAATATTAAACAAGTTCATTTTTAAAAAGTACCCTCTTTGGCCGTTTCTTCTTCTAAGCTAGGTGCTTCTCTCATTCTATCACTTTCATTTCCTTCCTTGCTTCCATCCCATTTCTTCCATACCAACTCATTTTAACCCTCTCACACAATCATACATCCCGTGGGGCGTGGGGCATCCGGGTGATCAGCAAACTTCCGTCGGAACCACAGACAGCACTTCCCAGTCCATTCTTCCCCTCCCTGTATCGGCCTCTCTCAGCTATTTCTAAAAATAGCTGTATGAGGCCGATCACGTCTTATTCCTTTTCAAAACAACCCTTATTACCCTTTCCCAATACTCTAGGAAGTGCTGCCTGTAGTTTTTTGTCACCAGGACTGGGAAGTTTGCTACACAAACCTCCAGTTGGATCCGACACTCCAACTCGTACCTGTCCCTAGCGAAGATGGGGCAGTCCGCGACCAGGTGCGTAACCGTTTCCACGACCCCTGGCTCACAGGCGCATGATGGGTCCTCCTTACACTTGAAGCGACTCAAGTATTCAGAGAACCCACCATGCCCCGTTAATAGCTGGGTCGTGGTGCCGGCTATCTCCATCTTACGGACGGTTCTGTACGCAGCCACAGCGCACGGAAAGAAAAGCTTGGTTCCAGAAGCAGTCGTACCCGTCTTATAGCGTCCGTTCCACTTGTCAAGCGTGATCTGACGCAGACCACGCTTGACAAATGAGACGGGACACAGGTCATAGTTCGGCCTCGTCTTCGACCTCAAAGCCGCCTCCTTGGCGAGCTGGTCCGCTCGCTCGTTGCCCTCCAACCCTACGTGGGCCTTGATCCAGAACAGGGATATTTCCTTGTTCTGGACCAAGCTCCGCTTGATGTTATCTCTGGCCTCAACGGCCAGAGGGTGGAGGGCGCGGGGGTTGATGACCGTTTGGAGAGCGGCTTTGCTGTCGCTGAGGATGCCGAACGTCGTGGCCGCGCCGCGCCTAAGGACCTCACTGGTCGCTTTGCATAAAGCCAGGAGTTCGGCCTGGTAGACGGTACAATGTGGGGCGAGAGCAAGTTTGAGGGTCTTTGTTTCGGCGTCGCTATTCCAAATGGATAGCGCAGCGCCGACACGACCCTCAATCTTGCTCCCGTCCGTGAAGATGCGCACCTGGATGGTGTTGGTGCGCTGGTAATCTTCCTCGTCTACCAGGCTGGTGAAGTCCAGACTTATATGCTCCGCGGGGTGAGGTACCTCCATTGCTGAAGCCATCCGTTCGACCTCTCTGTCTCCCAACCATGACTGGGACACTCCTCTCTTGGCCTCATAAAGTGAGGCCACCTCGCGAACTCTGAGGTCCAGAGGGAGCATTCCAGCCAAGATTAGACTTGAGTGCAGAGAAACCGTCCGGTAGCCCTTGCAAAGTTTTTGCGCGAACCCGCGCTGCACCACGGCTAACTGCTTCTGGATACCGAGCTTCTCCACCGCTGGACACCAGCTGCTGGCTGCGTACAGCACCGTCGGTTCCACGGCTGCGGTGTAGATGGTCCGGATCACCTCGGGATGTAATCCCCAACCGATCCGGGCCATCCGCGCCAGCTTGTGGTAGATGGCGATAGCCTTTTTGCACTGGTTGGTGACGTGGGTGTTGAAGGTTAGCTTGTGGTCGATGGTGAGCCCCAGGATCTTGATTTCCTTGGACATGCCAATGTCTATCCCGCCCATGCTGAGGCGTGGGACATCGTACTTAAGCCTCCGCGTGATTACCATCGCACAAGTTTTGTGCGGTGCGAATTTCAGCTTCATTCCGATGCCCCACTCCCGCACATGCTCGAGAGAGGCATTGGCCTGTCTCTCAATATCCAAGGCGCTGTCACCATCGAACACAAGCACCACGTCATCCGCAAATGCCTGGACGCGAGCTGCCCCATCCTCCAACCGTCGCAGTAAGGGATCCAACAAGAGGTTCCACAGTAAGGGTCCGCCAATAGAACCCTGGACGCAACCCTTCCCCGTAGGGCGTTCGCACTCCTCGCCCGCATACCTTACCCTCACTCTCCTGTCGCTAAGGTAGCTGTTGATAACTCGTCTCAAATTTGCCGGACACCTTTCCTCAGCCAGTCGTACCTTAATAGCCGGCCACCAGGCGCTATCGAAGGCGCCCTCTATGTCCAAGGACACCATAAGGACTATCCTCTTCTCATCAAGTCTAGCCCTTATGTGGCCCATGAGGTCATAGAGGGCGTCTTCGGTACTTTTCTGGGGCATAAAGCCGTACTGGCGAGTACTAATCCTCGGCATTAAGTAAAAGTTGAGACGAGTTACCAACATCCTCTCGTACACCTTCCCCAGAACCGGTAACAGACCAATAGGTCTGTACGATTTGGGGACGGCGTACGAGTCCTTGCCGGGCTTCCTCAATGCCACCACCACGGCTTCCTTCCATATTTTAGGAAAGTAGCCGTGGCGAAGGCACCGATTCAGCAGCTCCAAGAAGAATGAGGGGTCGGCCCTAATGGCGTGGGTGCAAATATCGGCTGTGAAGCCATCCGCCCCCGGGGCTTTCTTCGGATTGAACTTCCGTTCCGAAGAGCACCGAAGAGCTCTCCCACTGTAAAAGGTGGGTCATCATCATGATGACCCTCATCCAGCTCCAACCCCTTAGCCTTTTCCCTAACTCTTCGGTGCCCTTCGTTGTCCTCCTCCTCCCGGTCCTCCGGGTAGAAGGTCCGAGCTAACAGCTCGGCCGAACCTTTTGCGTCCAGGTAAGATCCATTGGCGGAAAGCAGAGTATCCTCTTCCCTTACCGTGGCCCTACCTATCACCCGGTAGATGCCCTCCCATAGTCCCTCCATGTCCTGCCTTCCGCAGAAGTTCTTCCAACTTTCGACTTGTGCCTTTTTTACTTCACTTTCATACATCTCCTTTCGTTCCAGGTACTGAGCTATAACGAACGACCTGCGGACCGGTGCGGCGTACCTGATTCGACGCTTGAAGGTGACCATTACCTTTTTAAGGCCAGCGAGTCTTTCCGACCACCACGGTGCAGTGGTCAACCCCACTGGTTTTTTCACTGGGATGCTTTCGCGGCACGCGCTCCCAACAGCCTCCGTATATGCTTCGGCCAAGGCATCCAATTCGTTGGTATGCCTTGTTTCGCCTATCGCAATATCCGGAAGCTGCCGGGCCATGCTAGCCCCGAAAGCCTCCCAGTTGGCCTTTCTGGTATTATAGGCCCGAGTGGTCCTTTTTATTTGGGTACCACTCGCCTTTATTAAATTGAGGTTGAACACCACACCGTTGTGGTCTGAGCTCGGGCATAGGCTTGGGTCCACCCTCCAAGCGTCGATCCAGGGAAACGCGTTGTCCGTGCAGGTCGTCACGTCTACATAGCTGCAGTACCTATGTCCACCCCTCACACAGTCGAAAGTTGGAATATCCCCGCTGTTCAGGACATGGAGGTCCATTTCAGCGAGTACCCCACTCAATAACTCGCCTCTGTCGTCTTCGGTTGGGTGCCCCCACCAGGTGCTATGCGCATTTGCGTCCCCACCCAGAACAGTAAGCCGGGAACCTAGGCTTCGTCTCACCTCCTTGAGCCGCTCCAAGTAAGGAGCCAACGGCGTTGGCCTCGGTTCGAAGTAAAAGGATACCAGCGTGATCTCCCAGGCACTGGTCCGGATCCCCACCACCGCGATGTTGTCGGTGGTGAGTTGCGGGTACTGTATGACGTCCACGTTTGGGTCAAAGACGGCAATGGACGCCTTTACAGTCCCTCCTCCTTGTCCAGTGTTCTGGAAGACCCTTACGCCCTGGTATCCTTTCATTCTCCCGGTATTGCCGGTATAGGGCTCCTGAATTAGAGCGGCTGTGGCCTTGCGCCTCGAGGCTTCGAGAACGAAGGTTTCGGTTGCCAGCTTACTCCTCTGGAGGTTAGCCTGCAGCATCCTGTGTGGGGTCACATTCCTCGGATCAACTTCAGCACTGGTATTGAGTGGTGGTCCTCGCTATCACGTCCCATCTCTGTCGCACTGGGCACAGATGGCTGAACACACTGTGACATGTGCCGCTGAGCCTCTCCCTCCGGCAATTGGTGCAGGTAGGCTCTGCACCGGCACTGTAGCTCGGGCATGCGGCTTTTAAATGCCCTTCACCGCAGTGGCTACACTTAGGCTCAGCGCCGGTGCAGAATTTCCTGGTATGCCCGTAACCCAGGCACAGGGAGCATTGCACCAACGGTGACTGATCTGCAACCCTAATGGGCTGCAGATCGACGTGGAGCTTCCCTATGCCTAGGGCACGGGCCCATATCGCCGGGGAGACCCTCAGCACCACATGGCACGTGTGGGGGTTCCTCGCCGTCCGCCGGTACAGTACGGCCATCCTCACCTGCTCCGGTGCCAAGTTCCGGAACACATCAGTGTTCCGGGCCTTTACGGCCTTGAGCAGGTCCTCATCTTTGAGGCTTTTGAGGACGCCGTACAGTATGAGGAGTGGGTCTTTATTTTTGACCTCCTCGACGGCGAGGTTCGACTCCCTTTCCAGCAGCCTTTTCTGTGCCCTCTTTCTTTCTTCTTCCGTTTTATACCCTATAAATACCTTCCTGTCTTTCGCCTTTCTTACTTTCTCAACTGTTATCCATCCCTCATCCTCGCTTGCAATCTTCCTCAGTCTCTCCATCACCTGCTCTCCCGTATCACTTTCATTCTTGGACGTGACCACCACGGAGTGCAGTGTCGTACCGCCCGTAGGCTTAAGGCCCGGGCGGGCCGCCACTGCACCCGCGTAAGTCATCGTCCCCTTCTTTTCCCTTTCTCTCTCTCTTTCATCCTGCCTCTCAATACTCTCCTTTATTTCCTTCGTCGTACTTACACTCTCTTTTAGTAATCTCTCACACTCCCTTTCATCCTTTTTACTCACGTTCTCTCTTATTTCCCTAATCATTCTTCCATTCTCTTTCAGTAAATTTTCATACACACCTAGCTTATTTAAAATGGCTTCCTCTAAATCTGAGGGAGGAAGCGCCGAGGCAGGGACAGGGGGGGCAGATGCCGGTATGACGAAAGTCGTCTCTGCCCCCCCTGCGCTCTGCCTCTTCAAAAGCCGCTTCCTCTCCTCTTCGTATGCCCTGACTATCCCCTCCAAGTGCTCCGTCCTAGCTCTGATCTCCTCCTTTATCTCCCTTTTAATGTTTCCGGAGATCTTCAGCTGTTGTTTTATAATATCGCAGCTTTCAATAGCTGCTGTGCAGCGCCTCGGCGGCAGCGGTACGCGCAGCGGGGACGTAGGTCGTAGTGCCCCTTTTTTTGCTTGCTTGGGCTGGGCCATTTGTTGAGACTCCAGCTTATCAATGCTGCGACGTACCGATGTCGTCGGACGCTGCACTACCCCTAGCGTGGTCTCCTCTGCGGGAGGGGGCACGGGTTTGCTGCTCAGTTGTGCTGGACGGTCGCACTTGGGGGAATGCACAGTTGCCATGGTTGAGCGCGTTAAGTTGATAAAAATAAAAACAGTAAAATTATAAATGAATTAAACAATAAAATTTGGTGTACAATAGTACCCGTCAGAAAATAAGTCAAATGTAAATGTAAAATTAAGAATAAATGAAATTAAAATAAGATAAAAATAAATTTGTATAAATTTAAAATGTCAAATAAAATTGTATATAAAATTAAATGTCAAATAAAAATTAAAAAATAAAAAAAAACAAAAAGTTCAGTCAATAATAATAAAATGCTATGATAAAACTTGTCAATAGACGCAATAAATAAAAGTTTCCAATATTTGGGCGGCCCGCGTCCGCACTGCGGATGCTCCTCCCACCCGAGGCTATAAGCCTAGGGCGTAAAAACAGGGTGGGCGGGCGGGGCTCGCGATTATTAAAATTGCGTTTTTCTCGGTAATTAGGGACCCTAGCGGGGCGCGAGAGGTACCTACGGATAGGTCCCGACGTACTCCACAAGGTGGTGTGAGCAGCTATACAGGCCTCCTTGGAAAAATTTTGAATAAACACTGAAAAACGTGAAACTGTACCTATTTAACTGAGACTAAAAGTTGTTTTTCAGGAGAACTACTCTTCCGGAAACTACAGGAGCGGTACCAACGGACGCGGAACGCCCGCGTGCACACGTCTGAAGAACCAGGAGTACAGGTTTGTATGGTCCGAGGACCAGAAAATGCAATTATTATGTAAATTTGGTAAATTTATTGAATTTTAGGAGGTTGGCCTGTTGCTGATGATGATATATTGGTGTTATATACCTTTGCGGGGCGTCGAGAGGTAGGTATTAACGTCGCGCACCTGATGGTATAGAAATATCGCTATGCGTCCCTATAAAAAACAGATTTAAGAAGTGTTTGACTGGAAACAAAGTGTGAAAATTTAAGAAAATCTATGAAAACTTGAGTTTTCAATATGGAAACTGTCCAAAATTTTTATCGCGTCGTGTAGGCGACGGCGTTACGCTTCCAATGGTATAGCACACTAGGTATATATTTATAGATTTTATCAATGTAATTACGTATGTGATATTGTTTACAGTCAATTCGATACAAAATTGCTGCCCTAAGGTAACCTCGGTCCTCACCCCTCGAACTTGGAAAGCTGATTGCTGGCGAACCACAAGTCCCAGCTGGTCGAGTGGGGTACCGGCGAGGAGGTCTCGACGTCACCTATAGGGATATCCTGTGAAAATTTTGAAAAACCCGGAAACAGAGAAAATGATTTTTCCCTAGGAAAATGAAAAATTATTAAAATTGCGTTTTTCTCGGTAATTAGGGACCCTAGCGGGGCGCGAGAGGTACCTACGGATAGGTCCCGACGTACTCCACAAGGTGGTGTGAGCAGCTATACAGGCCTCCTTGGAAAAATTTTGAATAAACACTGAAAAACGTGAAACTGTACCTATTTAACTGAGACTAAAAGTTGTTTTTCAGGAGAACTACTCTTCCGGAAACTACAGGAGCGGTACCAACGGACGCGGAACGCCCGCGTGCACACGTCTGAAGAACCAGGAGTACAGGTTTGTATGGTCCGAGGACCAGAAAATGCAATTATTATGTAAATTTGGTAAATTTATTGAATTTTAGGAGGTTGGCCTGTTGCTGATGATGATATATTGGTGTTATATACCTTTGCGGGGCGTCGAGAGGTAGGTATTAACGTCGCGCACCTGATGGTATAGAAATATCGCTATGCGTCCCTATAAAAAACAGATTTAAGAAGTGTTTGACTGGAAACAAAGTGTGAAAATTTAAGAAAATCTATGAAAACTTGAGTTTTCAATATGGAAACTGTCCAAAATTTTTATCGCGTCGTGTAGGCGACGGCGTTACGCTTCCAATGGTATAGCACACTAGGTATATATTTATAGATTTTATCAATGTAATTACGTATGTGATATTGTTTACGGTTAGGTTAGGTTAGGTTAGGTTAGGTTAGGTTAGGTTAGGTTAGGTTAGGTTAGGTTAGGTTAGGTTAGGTTAGGTTAGGTTAGGTTAGGTTAGGTTAGGTTAGGTTAGGTTAGGTTAGGTTAGGTTAGGTTAGGTTAGGTTAGGTTAGGTTAGGTTAGGTTAGGTTAGGTTAGGTTAGGTTAGGTTAGGTTAGG
Source organism: Pelosia muscerda (assembly GCA_963691645.1). Lineage (NCBI taxonomy): Eukaryota > Metazoa > Arthropoda > Insecta > Lepidoptera > Erebidae > Pelosia > Pelosia muscerda. The sequence continues at coordinate 11,968,231 of OY829122.1, forward strand.
TTAGGTTAGGTTAGGTTAGGTTAGGTTAGGTTAGGTTAGGTTAGGTTAGGTTAGGTTAGGTTAGGTTAGGTTAGGTTAGGTTAGGTTAGGTTAGGTTAGGTTAGGTTAGGTTAGGTTAGGTTAGGTTAGGTTAGGTTAGGTTAGGTTAGGTTAGGTTAGGTTAGGTTAGGTTAGGTTAGGTTAGGTTAGGTTAGGTTAGGTTAGGTTAGGTTAGGTTAGGTTAGGTTAGGTTAGGTTAGGTTAGGTTAGGTTAGGTTAGGTTAGGTTAGGTTAGGTTAGGTTAGGTTAGGTTAGGTTAGGTTAGGTTAGGTTAGGTTAGGTTAGGTTAGGTTAGGTTAGGTTAGGTTAGGTTAGGTTAGGTTAGGTTAGGTTAGGTTAGGTTAGGTTAGGTTAGGTTAGGTTAGGTTAGGTTAGGTTAGGTTAGGTTAGGTTAGGTTAGGTTAGGTTAGGTTAGGTTAGGTTAGGTTAGGTTAGGTTAGGTTAGGTTAGGTTAGGTTAGGTTAGGTTAGGTTAGGTTAGGTTAGGTTAGGTTAGGTTAGGTTAGGTTAGGTTAGGTTAGGTTAGGTTAGGTTAGGTTAGGTTAGGTTAGGTTAGGTTAGGTTAGGTTAGGTTAGGTTAGGTTAGGTTAGGTTAGGTTAGGTTAGGTTAGGTTAGGTTAGGTTAGGTTAGGTTAGGTTAGGTTAGGTTAGGTTAGGTTAGGTTAGGTTAGGTTAGGTTAGGTTAGGTTAGGTTAGGTTAGGTTAGGTTAGGTTAGGTTAGGTTAGGTTAGGTTAGGTTAGGTTAGGTTAGGTTAGGTTAGGTTAGGTTAGGTTAGGTTAGGTTAGGTTAGGTTAGGTTAGGTTAGGTTAGGTTAGGTTAGGTTAGGTTAGGTTAGGTTAGGTTAGGTTAGGTTAGGTTAGGTTAGGTTAGGTTAGGTTAGGTTAGGTTAGGTTAGGTTAGGTTAGGTTAGGTTAGGTTAGGTTAGGTTAGGTTAGGTTAGGTTAGGTTAGGTTAGGTTAGGTTAGGTTAGGTTAGGTTAGGTTAGGTTAGGTTAGGTTAGGTTAGGTTAGGTTAGGTTAGGTTAGGTTAGGTTAGGTTAGGTTAGGTTAGGTTAGGTTAGGTTAGGTTAGGTTAGGTTAGGTTAGGTTAGGTTAGGTTAGGTTAGGTTAGGTTAGGTTAGGTTAGGTTAGGTTAGGTTAGGTTAGGTTAGGTTAGGTTAGGTTAGGTTAGGTTAGGTTAGGTTAGGTTAGGTTAGGTTAGGTTAGGTTAGGTTAGGTTAGGTTAGGTTAGGTTAGGTTAGGTTAGGTTAGGTTAGGTTAGGTTAGGTTAGGTTAGGTTAGGTTAGGTTAGGTTAGGTTAGGTTAGGTTAGGTTAGGTTAGGTTAGGTTAGGTTAGGTTAGGTTAGGTTAGGTTAGGTTAGGTTAGGTTAGGTTAGGTTAGGTTAGGTTAGGTTAGGTTAGGTTAGGTTAGGTTAGGTTAGGTTAGGTTAGGTTAGGTTAGGTTAGGTTAGGTTAGGTTAGGTTAGGTTAGGTTAGGTTAGGTTAGGTTAGGTTAGGTTAGGTTAGGTTAGGTTAGGTTAGGTTAGGTTAGGTTAGGTTAGGTTAGGTTAGGTTAGGTTAGGTTAGGTTAGGTTAGGTTAGGTTAGGTTAGGTTAGGTTAGGTTAGGTTAGGTTAGGTTAGGTTAGGTTAGGTTAGGTTAGGTTAGGTTAGGTTAGGTTAGGTTAGGTTAGGTTAGGTTAGGTTAGGTTAGGTTAGGTTAGGTTAGGTTAGGTTAGGTTAGGTTAGGTTAGGTTAGGTTAGGTTAGGTTAGGTTAGGTTAGGTTAGGTTAGGTTAGGTTAGGTTAGGTTAGGTTAGGTTAGGTTAGGTTAGGTTAGGTTAGGTTAGTTTTTTTTTTTTTTTTTTTTTTTTTTTTTTTTTTAATACTTACTCCTTCCACTGCGTGCTGTGCACTTCGAGGAAGCCATTTTTAATCCAATTTAATTATAAAAATAATATTAAAACAAGTTTAATTTCTTAAAAATACCCTCTTGGCTGTTTCTTCTTCTAAGCTAGGTGCTTCTTTCATTCTATCACTTTCATTTCCTTCCTTACTTCCGTCCCATTACTTTCATACCGACTCATTTAAACCCTCTCATACTAATCATACATCCCGTGGGGCGTGGGGCATCCGGGTGATCCACTATTCCGTAAGAACTACAGATAGCACTTCCCAGTCCATTTTTCCCACTCAATTTATCGGCCTCTCTCAGCTATTTCTGCAAAATAGCTGTAGGAGGCCGATCACGTCTTATTTCTTCTTAATACCACCTTAACTATCCTTTCCCAATACTCAAGGAAGTGCTGCCTGTAGTTCTTTGTCACCAGAGTTGGGAGGTTTGCGACGCAAACCTCCAACTGGATCCTATTTTCTAGATCAAACCTTTCCCTTGCGAAGATGGGGCAGTCCGCGACCAGGTGCGCAACCGTTTCCACGACCCCTGGCTCGCAGGCGCATGATGGGTCCTCCTTACACTTGAAGCGACTCAAGTATTCAGAGAACCCACCATGCCCCGTTAATAGCTGGGTCGTGGTGCCGGCTATCTCCATCTTACGGACGATTCTGTACGCATCCACAGCGCACGGAAAGAAAAGCTTGGTACCAGAAGCAGTCGTACCCGTTTTATACCGTCCGTTCCACTTGTCAAGCGTGATCTGACGCAGACCACGCTTGACAAATGAGACGGGACACAGGTCATAGTTCGGCCTCGTCCTCGACCTCAAAGCCGCCTCCTTAGCGAGCTGGTCCGCTCGCTCGTTGCCCTCCAACCCTACGTGGGCCTTGATCCAGAACAAGGATATTTCCTTGTTCTGGACCAAGCCCCGCTTGATGTTATCTCTGGCCTCAACGGCCAGAGGGTGGAGGGCGCGGGGGTTTATGACCGTTTGGAGAGCGGCTTTGCTGTCGCTGAGGATGCCGAACGTCGTGGCCGCGCCGCGCCTAAGGACCTCACTGGTCGCTTTGCATAGAGCCAGGAGTTCGGCCTGGTAGACGGTACAATGCGGGGCGAGAGCAAGTTTGAGGGTCTTTGTTTCGGCGTCGCTATTCCAAATTGATAGCGCAGCGCCGACACGACCCTCAATCCTGCTCCCGTCCGTGAAGATGCGCACCTGGATGGTGTTGGTGCGCTGATAATCTTCCTCGTCTACCAGGCTGGTGAAGTCCAGACTTATATGCTCCGCGGGGTGAGGTACCTCCATTGCAGAAGCCATCCGTTCGACCTCTCTGTCTCCCAACCATGACTGGGACACTCCTCTCTTGGCCTCATAAAGTGAGGCCACCTCGCGAACTCTGAGGTCCAGAGGGAGCATTCCAGCCAAGATTAGACTTGAGTGCAGAGAAACCGTCCGGTAGCCCTTACAAAGTTTTTGCGCGAACCCGCGCTGCACCACGGCTAACTGCTTCTGGATACCGAGCTTCTCCACCGCTGGACACCAGCTGCTGGCTGCGTACAGCACCGTCGGTTCCACGACTGCGGTGTAGATGGTCCGGATCACCTCGGGATGCAATCCCCAACCGATCCGGGCCATCCGCGCCAGCTTGTGGTAGATGGCGATAGCCTTTTTGCACTGGTTGGTGACGTGGGTGTTGAAGGTAAGCTTGTGGTCGATGGTGAGCCCCAGGATCTTGATTTCCTTGGACATGCCAATGTCTATCCCGCCCATGCTGAGGCGTGGGACATCGTACTTAAGCCTCCGCGTGATTACCATCGCACAAGTTTTGTGCGGTGCGAATTTCAGCTTCATTCCGATGCCCCACTCCCGCACATGCTCGAGAGAGGCATTGGCTTGTCTCTCAATCTCCAAGGCGCTGTCACCATCGAACACAAGCACCACGTCATCCGCAAAAGCCTGGACGCGAGCTGCCCCATCCTCCAACCGTCGCAACAAGGGATCCAATAACAGGTTCCACAGTAAGGGTCCGCCAATAGAACCCTGGACGCAACCCTTCCCCGTAGGGCGTTCGCACTCCTCGCCCGCATACCTTACCCTCACTCTCCTGTCGCTAAGGTAGCTGTTGATAACTCGTCTCAAATTTGCCGGACACCTTTCCTCAGCCAGTCGTACCTTTATAGCCGGCCACCAGGCGCTATCGAAGGCGCCCTCTATGTCCAAGGACACCATAAGGACTATCCTCTTCTCATCAAGTCTAGCCCTTATGTGGCCCATGAGGTCATAGAGGGCGTCTTCGGTACTTTTCTGGGGCATAAAGCCGTACTGGCGAGTACTAATCCTCGGCATTAAATAAAAGTTGAGACGAGTTACCAACATCCTCTCGTACACCTTCCCCAGAACCGGTAACAGACCAATAGGTCTGTACGATTTGGGGACGGCGTACGAGTCCTTGCCGGGCTTCCTCAATGCCACCACCACGGCTTCCTTCCATATTTTAGGAAAGTAGCCGTGGTGAAGGCACCGATTCAGCAGCTCCAAGAAGAATGAGGGGTCGGCCCTAATGGCGTGGGTGCAAATGTCGGCTGTGAAGCCATCCGCCCCCGGGGCTTTCTTCGGATTGAACTTCCGAAGAGCACCGAAGAGCTCACCCACTGTAAAAGGTGGGTCATCCTCATGATGACCCTCATCCCGCTCCAACCCCTTAGCCTTTTCCCTGACTCTTCGGTGCCCTTCGTTGTCCTCCTCCTCCCGGTCCTCCGGGTAGAAGGTCCGAGCTAACAGCTCGGCCGAACCTTTTGCGTCCAGGTAAGATCCATTGGCGGAAAGCAGAGTATCCTCTTCCCTTACTGTGGCCCTACCTATCACCCGGTAAATGCCCTCCCATAGTCCCTCCATGTCCTGCCTTCCGCAGAAGTTCTTCCAACTTTCGACCTGTGCCTTTTTTACTTCACTTTCATACATCTCCTTTCGTTCCAGGTACTGAGCTATAACGAACGACCTGCGGACCGGTGCGGCGTACCTGATTCGACGCTTGAAGGTGACCATTACCTTTTTAAGGCCATCGAGTCTTTCCGACCACCACGGTGCAGTGGTCAACCCCACTGGTTTTTTCACTGGGATGCTTTCGCGGCACGCGCTCCCAACAGCTTCCGTATATGCTTCGGCCAAGGCATCCAATTCGTTGGTATGCCTTGTTTCGCCTATCGCAATATCCGGAAGCTGCCGGGCCATGCTAGCCCCGAAAGCCTCCCAGTTGGCCTTTCTGGTGTTATAGGCCCGAGTGGTCCTTTTTATTTGTGTACCACTCGCTTTTATTAAATTGAGGTTGAACACCACACCGTTGTGGTCTGAGCTCGGGCATAGGCTTGGGTCCACCCTCCAAGCGTCGATCCAGGGAAACGCGTTGTCCGTGCAGGTCGTCACGTCTACATAGCTGCAGTACCTATGTCCACCCCTCACACAGTCGAAAGTTGGAATATCCCCGCTGTTCAGGACATGGAGGTCCATTTCAGCGAGTACCCCACTCAATAACTCGCCTCTGTCGTCTTCGGTTGGGTGCCCCCACCAGGTGCTATGCGCATTTGCGTCCCCACCCAGAACAGTAAGCCGGGAACCTAGGCTTCGTCTCACCTCCTTGAGCCGCTCCAAGTAAGGAGCCAACGGCGTTGGCCTCGGTTCGAAATAAAAGGATACCAGCGTGATCTCCCAGGCACTGGTCCGGATCCCCACCACCGCGATGTTGTCGGTGGTGAGTTGCGGGTACTGTATGACGTCCACGTTTGGGTCAAAGACGGCGATGGACGCCTTTACAGTCCCTCCTCCTTGTCCAGTGTTCTGGAAGACCCTTACGCCCTGGTATCCTTTCATTCTCCCGGTATTGCCGGTATAGGGCTCCTGAATTAGAGCGGCTGTGGCCTTGCGCCTCGAGGCTTCGAGAACGAAGGTTTCGGTTGCCAGCTTACTCCTCTGGAGGTTAGCCTGCAGCATCCTGTGTGGGGTCACATTCCTCGGATCAACATTAGCACTGGTATTGAGTGGTGGTCCTCGCTATCACGTCCCATCTCTGACGCACTGGGCACAGATGGCTGAACACACTGTGACATGTGCTGCTGAGCCTCTCTCTCCGGCAATTGGTGCAGGTAGGCTCTGCACCGGCACTGTAGCTCGGGCATGCAGCTTTTAAATGCCCTTCGCCACAGTGGCTACACTTAGGCTCAGTGCCGGTGCAGAATTTCCTGGTATGCCCGTAACCCAGGCACAGGGAGCATTGCACCAACGGTGACTGATCTGCAACCCTAATGGGCTGCAGATCGACGTGGAGCTTCCCCATGCCTAGGGCACGGGCCCATATCGCCGGGGAGACCCTCAGCACCACATGGCACGTGTGGGGGTTCCTCGCCGTCCGCCGGTACAGTACGGCCATCCTCACCTGCTCCGGTGCCAAGTTCCGGAACACATCAGTGTTCCGGGCCTTTACGGCCTTGAGCAGGTCCTCATCTTTGAGGCTTTTGAGGACGCCGTACAGTATGAGGAGTGGGTCTTTATTTTTGACCTCCTCGACGGCGAGGTTCGACTCCCTTTCCAGCAGCCTTTTCTGTGCCCTCTTTCTTTCTTCTTCCGTTTTATACCCTATAAATACCTTCCTGTCTTTCGCCTTTCTTACTTTCTCAACTGTTATCCATCCCTCATCCTCGCTTGCAATCTTCCTCAGTCTCTCCATCACCTGCTCTCCCGTATCACTTTCATTCTTGGACGTGACCACCACGGAGTGCAGTGTCGTACCGCCCGTAGGCTTAAGGCCCGGGCGGGCCGCCACTGCACCCGCGTAAGTCATCGTCCCCTTCTTTTCCCTTTCTCTCTCTCTTTCATCTTGCCTCTCAATACTCTCCTTTATTTCCTTCGTCGTACTTACACTCTCTTTTAGTAATCTCTCACACTCCCTTTCATCCTTTTTACTCACATTCTCTCTTATTTCCCTAATCATTCTTCCATTCTCTTTCAGTAAACTTTCATACACACCTAGCTTATTTAAAATGGCTTCCTCTAAATCGGAGGGAGGAAGCGCCGAGGCAGGGACAGGGGGGGCAGATGCCGGTATGACGAAAGTCGTCTCTGCCCCCCCTGCACTCTGCCTCTTCAAAAGCCGCTTCCTCTCCTCTTCGTATGCCTTGACTATCCCCTCCAGGTGCTCCGTCCTCACTCTTATTTCCTCCTTGATCTCCCGTTTAATGTTCCCTGATATTCGGAGCTGCTGCCGAATCACTTCGCAGCTCTCAATGGCTGCCGTGCAGCGTCTCGGCGGCATCGGTACGCGCAGCGGGGACGTAGGTCTTAGTGCCCCTTTTTTTGGTTGTTTAGGCTGGTCCACATATTGTGACTCCAGCCTATCAATGCTGCGACGTACCGACGGCGTCGGACGCCGCACTACCCCTAGTGAGGTCTCCTCTGCGGGAGGGGGTGTGGGTTTGTTGCCCAATGTTGCGGCAGCAGCTCCTGGACGGTCGCACCTGGGGGAGTGCACAGTCGCCATATTGGAGCGCGTTCAAATTTAAAAAAAAATAAAAAATTAAAATATAAATTATTGCACAGCAGGTAAAATGTATACGAAAGTATACGTCAATAAATTAGTCAATGATTAAAATTGTAAAAATAAAATTAAAATTAGATTAAATTAAAATTGTATAAATTTAAAATGTCATATAAAATTGTATAAAATTAAAATGTCAAGATAAAATTAAAATTAAAAAAAAAAATACAAAAAATTCAGTCAATAATAATAAAATGCGATGATAAAACTTGTCAATAGACGCAATACATAAAAGTTTCCAATTTTGGGCGGCCCGCGTCCGCACTGCGGATGCTCCTCCCACCCGAGGCTATAAGCCTAGGGCGTAAAACAGGGTGGGCGGGCGGGGCTCGCGATTATTAAAATTGCGTTTTTCTCGGTAATTAGGGACCCTAGCGGGGCGCGAGAGGTACCTACGGATAGGTCCCGACGTACTCCACAAGGTGGTGTGAGCAGCTATACAGGCCTCCTTGGAAAAATTTAGAATAAACACTGAAAAACGTGAAACTGTACCTATTTAACTGAGACTAAAAGTTGTTTTTCAGGAGAACTACTCTTCCGGAAACTACAGGAGCGGTACCAACGGACGCGGAACGCCCGCGTGCACATGTCTGAAGAACCAGGAGTACAGGTTTGTATGGTCCGAGGACCAGAAAATGCAATTATTATGTAAATTTGGTAAATTTATTGAATTTTAGGAGGTCGGCCTGATGCTGATGATGATATATTGGTGTTATATACCCTTGCGGGGCGTCGAGAGGTAGGTATTAACGTCGCGCACCTGATGGTATAGAAATATCGCTATGCGTCCCTATAAAAAACAGATTTTAAAAGTGTTTGACTGGAAACAAAGTGTGAAAATTTAGGAAAATCTATGAAAACTTGAGTTTTCAATATGGAAACTGTCCAAAATTTTTATCGCGTCGTGTAGGCGACGGCGTTACGCTTCCAATGGTATAGCACACTAGGTATTTATTTATAGATTTTATCAATGTAATTACGTATGTGATACTGTTTACAGTCAATCTGATACAAAATTGTTGCCCTAAGGTAACCTCGGTCCTCACCCCTCGAACTTGAAAAGCTGATTGCTGGCGAACCACAAGTCCCAGCTGGTCGAGTGGGGTACCGGCGAGGAGGTCTCGACGTCACCTATAGGGATATCCTGTGAAAATTTAGAAAAACCCGAAAACAGAGAAAATGATTTTTCCCTAGGAAAATGAAAAATTATTAAAATTGCGTTTTTCTCGGTAATTAGGGACCCTAGCGGGGCGCGAGAGGTACCTACGGATAGGTCCCGACGTACTCCACAAGGTGGTGTGAGCAGCTATACAGGCCTCCTTGGAAAAATTTAGAATAAACACTGAAAAACGTGAAACTGTACCTATTTAACTGAGACTAAAAGTTGTTTTTCAGGAGAACTACTCTTCCGGAAACTACAGGAGCGGTACCAACGGACGCGGAACGCCCGCGTGCACACGTCTGAAGAACCAGGAGTACAGGTTTGTATGGTCCGAGGACCAGAAAATGCAATTATTATGTAAATTTGGTAAATTTATTGAATTTTAGGAGGTCGGCCTGATGCTGATGATGATATATTGGTGTTATATACCCTTGCGGGGCGTCGAGAGGTAGGTATTAACGTCGCGCACCTGATGGTATAGAAATATCGCTATGCGTCCCTATAAAAAACAGATTTTAAAAGTGTTTGACTGGAAACAAAGTGTGAAAATTTAGGAAAATCTATGAAAACTTGAGTTTTCAATATGGAAACTGTCCAAAATTTTTATCGCGTCGTGTAGGCGACGGCGTTACGCTTCCAATGGTATAGCACACTAGGTATTTATTTATAGATTTTATCAATGTAATTACGTATGTGATACTGTTTACAGTCAATCTGATACAAAATTGTTGCCCTAAGGTAACCTCGGTCCTCACCCCTCGAACTTGAAAAGCTGATTGCTGGCGAACCACAAGTCCCAGCTGGTCGAGTGGGGTACCGGCGAGGAGGTCTCGACGTCACCTATAGGGATATCCTGTGAAAATTTAGAAAAACCCGAAAACAGAGAAAATGATTTTTCCCTAGGAAAATGAAAAATTATTAAAATTGCGTTTTTCTCGGTAATTAGGGACCCTAGCGGGGCGCGAGAGGTACCTACGGATAGGTCCCGACGTACTCCACAAGGTGGTGTGAGCAGCTATACAGGCCTCCTTGGAAAAATTTAGAATAAACACTGAAAAACGTGAAACTGTACCTATTTAACTGAGACTAAAAGTTGTTTTTCAGGAGAACTACTCTTCCGGAAACTACAGGAGCGGTACCAACGGACGCGGAACGCCCGCGTGCACACGTCTGAAGAACCAGGAGTACAGGTTTGTATGGTCCGAGGACCAGAAAATGCAATTATTATGTAAATTTGGTAAATTTATTGAATTTTAGGAGGTCGGCCTGATGCTGATGATGATATATTGGTGTTATATACCCTTGCGGGGCGTCGAGAGGTAGGTATTAACGTCGCGCACCTGATGGTATAGAAATATCGCTATGCGTCCCTATAAAAAACAGATTTTAAAAGTGTTTGACTGGAAACAAAGTGTGAAAATTTAGGAAAATCTATGAAAACTTGAGTTTTCAATATGGAAACTGTCCAAAATTTTTATCGCGTCGTGTAGGCGACGGCGTTACGCTTCCAATGGTATAGCACACTAGGTATTTATTTATAGATTTTATCAATGTAATTACGTATGTGATACTGTTTACAGTCAATCTGATACAAAATTGTTGCCCTAAGGTAACCTCGGTCCTCACCCCTCGAACTTGAAAAGCTGATTGCTGGCGAACCACAAGTCCCAGCTGGTCGAGTGGGGTACCGGCGAGGAGGTCTCGACGTCACCTATAGGGATATCCTGTGAAAATTTAGAAAAACCCGAAAACAGAGAAAATGATTTTTCCCTAGGAAAATGAAAAATTATTAAAATTGCGTTTTTCTCGGTAATTAGGGACCCTAGCGGGGCGCGAGAGGTACCTACGGATAGGTCCCGACGTACTCCACAAGGTGGTGTGAGCAGCTATACAGGCCTCCTTGGAAAAATTTAGAATAAACACTGAAAAACGTGAAACTGTACCTATTTAACTGAGACTAAAAGTTGTTTTTCAGGAGAACTACTCTTCCGGAAACTACAGGAGCGGTACCAACGGACGCGGAACGCCCGCGTGCACACGTCTGAAGAACCAGGAGTACAGGTTTGTATGGTCCGAGGACCAGAAAATGCAATTATTATGTAAATTTGGTAAATTTATTGAATTTTAGGAGGTCGGCCTGATGCTGATGATGATATATTGGTGTTATATACCCTTGCGGGGCGTCGAGAGGTAGGTATTAACGTCGCGCACCTGATGGTATAGAAATATCGCTATGCGTCCCTATAAAAAACAGATTTTAAAAGTGTTTGACTGGAAACAAAGTGTGAAAATTTAGGAAAATCTATGAAAACTTGAGTTTTCAATATGGAAACTGTCCAAAATTTTTATCGCGTCGTGTAGGCGACGGCGTTACGCTTCCAATGGTATAGCACACTAGGTATTTATTTATAGATTTTATCAATGTAATTACGTATGTGATACTGTTTACGGTTAGGTTAGGTTAGGTTAGGTTAGGTTAGGTTAGGTTAGGTTAGGTTAGGTTAGGTTAGGTTAGGTTAGGTTAGGTTAGGTTAGGTTAGGTTAGGTTAGGTTAGGTTAGGTTAGGTTAGGTTAGGTTAGGTTAGGTTAGGTTAGGTTAGGTTAGGTTAGGTTAGGTTAGGTTAGGTTAGGTTAGGTTAGGTTAGGTTAGGTTAGGTTAGGTTAGGTTAGGTTAGGTTAGGTTAGGTTAGGTTAGGTTAGGTTAGGTTAGGTTAGGTTAGGTTAGGTTAGGTTAGGTTAGGTTAGGTTAGGTTAGGTTAGGTTAGGTTAGGTTAGGTTAGGTTAGGTTAGGTTAGGTTAGGTTAGGTTAGGTTAGGTTAGGTTAGGTTAGGTTAGGTTAGGTTAGGTTAGGTTAGGTTAGGTTAGGTTAGGTTAGGTTAGGTTAGGTTAGGTTAGGTTAGGTTAGGTTAGGTTAGGTTAGGTTAGGTTAGGTTAGGTTAGGTTAGGTTAGGTTAGGTTAGGTTAGGTTAGGTTAGGTTAGGTTAGGTTAGGTTAGGTTAGGTTAGGTTAGGTTAGGTTAGGTTAGGTTAGGTTAGGTTAGGTTAGGTTAGGTTAGGTTAGGTTAGGTTAGGTTAGGTTAGGTTAGGTTAGGTTAGGTTAGGTTAGGTTAGGTTAGGTTAGGTTAGGTTAGGTTAGGTTAGGTTAGGTTAGGTTAGGTTAGGTTAGGTTAGGTTAGGTTAGGTTAGGTTAGGTTAGGTTAGGTTAGGTTAGGTTAGGTTAGGTTAGGTTAGGTTAGGTTAGGTTAGGTTAGGTTAGGTTAGGTTAGGTTAGGTTAGGTTAGGTTAGGTTAGGTTAGGTTAGGTTAGGTTAGGTTAGGTTAGGTTAGGTTAGGTTAGGTTAGGTTAGGTTAGGTTAGGTTAGGTTAGGTTAGGTTAGGTTAGGTTAGGTTAGGTTAGGTTAGGTTAGGTTAGGTTAGGTTAGGTTAGGTTAGGTTAGGTTAGGTTAGGTTAGGTTAGGTTAGGTTAGGTTAGGTTAGGTTAGGTTAGGTTAGGTTAGGTTAGGTTAGGTTAGGTTAGGTTAGGTTAGGTTAGGTTAGGTTAGGTTAGGTTAGGTTAGGTTAGGTTAGGTTAGGTTAGGTTAGGTTAGGTTAGGTTAGGTTAGGTTAGGTTAGGTTAGGTTAGGTTAGGTTAGGTTAGGTTAGGTTAGGTTAGGTTAGGTTAGGTTAGGTTAGGTTAGGTTAGGTTAGGTTAGGTTAGGTTAGGTTAGGTTAGGTTAGGTTAGGTTAGGTTAGGTTAGGTTAGGTTAGGTTAGGTTAGGTTAGGTTAGGTTAGGTTAGGTTAGGTTAGGTTAGGTTAGGTTAGGTTAGGTTAGGTTAGGTTAGGTTAGGTTAGGTTAGGTTAGGTTAGGTTAGGTTAGGTTAGGTTAGGTTAGGTTAGGTTAGGTTAGGTTAGGTTAGGTTAGGTTAGGTTAGGTTAGGTTAGGTTAGGTTAGGTTAGGTTAGGTTAGGTTAGGTTAGGTTAGGTTAGGTTAGGTTAGGTTAGGTTAGGTTAGGTTAGGTTAGGTTAGGTTAGGTTAGGTTAGGTTAGGTTAGGTTAGGTTAGGTTAGGTTAGGTTAGGTTAGGTTAGGTTAGGTTAGGTTAGGTTAGGTTAGGTTAGGTTAGGTTAGGTTAGGTTAGGTTAGGTTAGGTTAGGTTAGGTTAGGTTAGGTTAGGTTAGGTTAGGTTAGGTTAGGTTAGGTTAGGTTAGGTTAGGTTAGGTTAGGTTAGGTTAGGTTAGGTTAGGTTAGGTTAGGTTAGGTTAGGTTAGGTTAGGTTAGGTTAGGTTAGGTTAGGTTAGGTTAGGTTAGGTTAGGTTAGGTTAGGTTAGGTTAGGTTAGGTTAGGTTAGGTTAGGTTAGGTTAGGTTAGGTTAGGTTAGGTTAGGTTAGGTTAGGTTAGGTTAGGTTAGGTTAGGTTAGGTTAGGTTAGGTTAGGTTAGGTTAGGTTAGGTTAGGTTAGGTTAGGTTAGGTTAGGTTAGGTTAGGTTAGGTTAGGTTAGGTTAGGTTAGGTTAGGTTAGGTTAGGTTAGGTTAGGTTAGGTTAGGTTAGGTTAGGTTAGGTTAGGTTAGGTTAGGTTAGGTTAGGTTAGGTTAGGTTAGGTTAGGTTAGGTTAGGTTAGGTTAGGTTAGGTTAGGTTAGGTTAGGTTAGGTTAGGTTAGGTTAGGTTAGGTTAGGTTAGGTTAGGTTAGGTTAGGTTAGGTTAGGTTAGGTTAGGTTAGGTTAGGTTAGGTTAGGTTAGGTTAGGTTAGGTTAGGTTAGGTTAGGTTAGGTTAGGTTAGGTTAGGTTAGGTTAGGTTAGGTTAGGTTAGGTTAGGTTAGGTTAGGTTAGGTTAGGTTAGGTTAGGTTAGGTTAGGTTAGGTTAGGTTAGGTTAGGTTAGGTTAGGTTAGGTTAGGTTAGGTTAGGTTAGGTTAGGTTAGGTTAGGTTAGGTTAGGTTAGGTTAGGTTAGGTTAGGTTAGGTTAGGTTAGGTTAGGTTAGGTTAGGTTAGGTTAGGTTAGGTTAGGTTAGGTTAGGTTAGGTTAGGTTAGGTTAGGTTAGGTTAGGTTAGGTTAGGTTAGGTTAGGTTAGGTTAGGTTAGGTTAGGTTAGGTTAGGTTAGGTTAGGTTAGGTTAGGTTAGGTTAGGTTAGGTTAGGTTAGGTTAGGTTAGGTTAGGTTAGGTTAGGTTAGGTTAGGTTAGGTTAGGTTAGGTTAGGTTAGGTTAGGTTAGGTTAGGTTAGGTTAGGTTAGGTTAGGTTAGGTTAGGTTAGGTTAGGTTAGGTTAGGTTAGGTTAGGTTAGGTTAGGTTAGGTTAGGTTAGGTTAGGTTAGGTTAGGTTAGGTTAGGTTAGGTTAGGTTAGGTTAGGTTAGGTTAGGTTAGGTTAGGTTAGGTTAGGTTAGGTTAGGTTAGGTTAGGTTAGGTTAGGTTAGGTTAGGTTAGGTTAGGTTAGGTTAGGTTAGGTTAGGTTAGGTTAGGTTAGGTTAGGTTAGGTTAGGTTAGGTTAGGTTAGGTTAGGTTAGGTTAGGTTAGGTTAGGTTAGGTTAGGTTAGGTTAGGTTAGGTTAGGTTAGGTTAGGTTAGGTTAGGTTAGGTTAGGTTAGGTTAGGTTAGGTTAGGTTAGGTTAGGTTAGGTTAGGTTAGGTTAGGTTAGGTTAGGTTAGGTTAGGTTAGGTTAGGTTAGGTTAGGTTAGGTTAGGTTAGGTTAGGTTAGGTTAGGTTAGGTTAGGTTAGGTTAGGTTAGGTTAGGTTAGGTTAGGTTAGGTTAGGTTAGGTTAGGTTAGGTTAGGTTAGGTTAGGTTAGGTTAGGTTAGGTTAGGTTAGGTTAGGTTAGGTTAGGTTAGGTTAGGTTAGGTTAGGTTAGGTTAGGTTAGGTTAGGTTAGGTTAGGTTAGGTTAGGTTAGGTTAGGTTAGGTTAGGTTAGGTTAGGTTAGGTTAGGTTAGGTTAGGTTAGGTTAGGTTAGGTTAGGTTAGGTTAGGTTAGGTTAGGTTAGGTTAGGTTAGGTTAGGTTAGGTTAGGTTAGGTTAGGTTAGGTTAGGTTAGGTTAGGTTAGGTTAGGTTAG
>OY829123.1:6600000-6768603 GCA_963691645.1 Pelosia muscerda
TTTTTATTTCAACAGATACATTTATATTGTCTCAGCATTTTGCCGTATTAGTTCCAGGTGAGTTAGCCCATGTCTTCTCATGAGTATTATAGTAAGGGACTATAGAATAGTGCAGTTTTCCATCCCACAGCAAACACACAACCCATTACAGAACATACCTAACAGTATGCTTAAATCTTTAAAACTACGCAACGGATTTTGATGCGGTTTTTTTAATAGATAGAATGGTGAAAGAGAAACAGAAAGAGAACGGTGGGCAATAGGCTCGCCCCCTATTAAGTAAGTAGAACCTATAATCATAGTTACAGAAATACTGCCTACCCCTTAGATCTTAACAGGCGTAATTGTTTTGTATGAAGTACTTAGTTGGTGTACTCGACAATAATGACAATGACAGAGGATGACGGAATTTGTAAACATAATAATAGTGAAACGTATATGTTTGTAAACAAACCTTTGCATAATTCGTTTGTTTACATTTTACATCTTCACAACAACATTGCGACAGTGTGTACGGTAAGCTGCAAAAGTGCATGGGTAGCTTAAGATCGATAATCCTATGAACTTTCAAACCCTAGTTTATAAAATAATAAACTAGATGGCGCTAGTGGTTTTACCAGCTATAAGCGTATTTATAGTATTAAGTAGTAGCAAAAATTATTTAGTTAACTCAGCTCAAGGATAATAGAAATAGGGACGATGTTAGCGAACGAAAAACTAGCAAGTCACTGAGTTTAACCAACTATTAAATAATCTGAACTACCCACGTAGTTCATTTAATTATAAATTAAGTTCATACTCTAAGATTAAAACATTTAGTTGAACTAAAAAATCTAGTAATATTCTATTTCAACACATGATCAATTTGTGCTTGTATAAATTGATAATATACAAAAAGAAGTGAAAATGATGTTTCGTATATAACAAACTACTTTGATAGTTTTTCTTACATTTGAAAAGTAGCGCGGCGCCATCTAGTGAGATATTTGTGAACCATTGTTAAATACCGGCGCAAACGATTTAGTTTTTGTAATGTCCATGCACTTATGCAGCCCACTGTACAGTTGTAGCGGATCATACAAATATAAGTCTATGCGTTATAAGTCTATGTAGCAGACAATATTTTCATTTTTTTTAATAATATCACGCCTATATCCCCGAAGGGGTAGGCAGAAGTGCTAGCACCCACATTTCGCCAGTTTTATATTTAGGTCCCAATGTAATAGGTGGGCGAGCCTATTGCCATTGACAGGCACTTGTAAACCTGCGATAAATACACACATAACTTCGAAAAGCATCGAAAAATCGGTATCGGTAATCGGTAGCCTAGTGGCATGGGTAATGGACTGCTGAGACCATGGCACACACCAATGATTTCTCGATGCTTTTCGAAGTTATGTGTGTATTTATCGCAGCTTTATAAGTGCCCGGTTAATGGCAATAGGCTCGCCACCTATTACATTGAGACCTATACATAAACTTGCGAAATGCGTGCTAGTATCTCTCCGTTTGGGGATATAGGCGTGAGTTTTATATAAAACTAGCTGACCCGCGCAACTTCGTCTGCGTCACCCCGTTTTTGCAACATTTTTCATTCCTGCTCCGCACCTGTTGGTCGTAGCATGATGTTATATACATATAAACCTTCCTCTTTCACCATTCTATCTATTAAAAAAACCGCATCAAAATCCGTTGCGTAGTTTAAAAGATTTAGGCGTACAAAGGGACATAGGGACAGAGAACGCGACCTTGTTTTATACTATGTAGTGATTAATTAAAAGAAATACTAGCTTTTTTTAGTGGATCTACTGCACTTCACTTCACTGTGATACTCTAGTACATTTTTCAACGGCGCCTACAGCCGGAGTACATTACACCTAGTTGTCAATGCGTTTCTACACCACGATTGTTGCTCTTGATAGAATGTGTCACAGAACCAGCTTACAGTAGCCTTAGCATGAACTCCTATCGAATTCGTAATGTAAAGGTATCAACAGAACGGAGCATTGCGATTGGCGGGCTACACACGCACACAGGTTCACAAGCTGTAGACAGCCAATCACAATGCTCCGTTCTCTCGAAACTTTTACATTACGAATTAGATAGGAGTTCATGCTAGTGCAACTGAGCGAGCTAGCGTACACCGGATGAATGATGAGTTATATTTAGATCGAGGAGATACATTAATGTCAACATTTTTATCGGATAGACCCCATTAAGGTATGATACCGTACGCATACATTTCAATTCAGAAGATAATCGCGACCGCGGCAACTTCATTCCGTACTTATCAAAATTGACAGATAATAAATAAATTTCCATCATGGCGGATAGGTTCATACGTGTATGGTAACAACAATGACCAACGACTGAATATTCATTCTCTTTTCATTCAATAAGTATAAATATGTTTTGAAATAAAAAGAAAATATTAAAGGAGCTATTCAATAACTAATCTAGTTTACAATGATTATAGTCAATAAAATAGTAATAATAAAAAAGTAAGTGGAGATGAGTTTGGCGATTGGTAATTATTTGATTGGTGGTAAATAAGAAAGTTGGATTATTTGTGTTAATAAAAGACGTAATAATAGTAAATAGAGTATAGTGCACGGCATTTAACTTGGCAAGGTTTTGTAGTAGTTGGGACCTTACACCAGTACACTTAGAGGCACAAAAAGTGCTTGTCATTTTTCTATTTATTCACCATAATGCCCTCATTTATTTCGAATAGGTACTGTCTGTTTTACCGCAAAAGAGACCCGAAAATAGTCTCAATTGCGCTGACGGTTCTTGCCAAGTTACGTGCCGATTTCTGTAAATAAGATAGAAGATAATGTAAGATAAAATAATTATTATAATTTGTAGCTTGAAGAGAAAATTATAAATACACTATTGAGGTCATTGAGGTATGAGAAGGTCAAGTGTCTCTGTGCTGTCAGTGTAGAAGACAAAGAAGGGTTTCTCGGTCTTCCAACTGACAACACAAAATCTCTCCGCTGGAAAAACACACAAGGTTATTATTGGCCGCGGTATTAGGTATGTAGGGCGGGGTACTTCCCCAGTCGGACTGCTCAATTAGAACAGGAGATCAAATCCACATGTAGTTGGTAAATTTGAGCTCTCATTTTTTTTTATACAACTTAGGTCGCAGACAAGCACGCGGCCCACCTGATGGTAAGTGGTTACCGTGGCCTATGGGCGAGTGTAATACCAGAGGAATAACATTCGTGCCGCAACCCCTGTAAGAACAGAAACATTCTGTGTCGTCAGCGAAAAAGATGTAGGATTAGCCTTTGGTTTTCCCACTGACAACACAAAACCTCACTAGTGAGCTCTGGCTACCCTACTCACCACCGAAAACACAACACAAGGCGGCGTTATTAAACGGCGATATTCTGTTGGGTGGAGGTACTTCCCCAGTCGGACTGCTCGATTGGGACGGATATACCGTCGTGTCCTACCTCCTCTAAATCATCCTCTAATCCACCAATCACAGATTAGATCAAACCAATAAACGCGCGTCCAGCCTGAATTCTCTCGCGACTTGTACTTCTAGATATATGAGAAAAACTATACAACATATTCAACAACAAATAGAACTAATCTCGCCATCTTTGTGTCTACAGCTGTTGAGAAAGACGTCAATGTATCAGTCAGCTGGTCTTGATAAACCTGCCGAATTTCACCCGCCGCGACATTTAAGTGAAGGTAAAAGTTAAAACAAGTTTTTATCGATCAACAGTTGTGATAAAAAATATTACATGTGATTCGAATACGGTTTCTCGTAATTATGTGTTCATATGTTCACATTACTGTCGTTTGTGTTTGTTCGGGGGAAGTAAATGATCACTCGTTTTCATCGAGAATTTCAGATCATTGTGGCTCATTGTGGCTTGTTGTGGCTCGTTGTGGTTTGTTGTGGCTGGTTATGGTTTGTTGTGGCTTTTTGTGGTTTGTTGTGGCAAATTGTGGTTCAATGTGGCTCGTTGTGGCTCATTGTGGCATGTTGTGGCTTATAGTGGCTCATTGTGGCTAACTGTGGTATTGTGCCAGAGGGAGGAAGGAATCGTTATATCCACATCATCTGCCTCTTTATCAACGCCGATTGCATTCGAAGCTTATGTCCGCAACATAGAACAAAGAATGACTCAAAACACCGCTCTACATGTTCGCCAACGGGTTGGGGATGTTGGCCAGAAGAAGAATAGAAGGTTTCTATAGAGTCGACAGCACAAGTGTAACTCCTGCGTTCCTGACCACTTTCTAATAGATGGGCCGTATGCTTGTCTGCCACATATGAAGAAAACATATCAAAATGTCATCAAGCTGTTAAATCTTTTGATAATTTATCATGCTCATGTCCAACAAGGATTACGTAATGTCCTCCATATAATATTAATATTGTTATGCTACTGATTCACTATCAATATGCGAACTGCAGTAAGAGCGTTACGTCAGCCCGTACATATGGACACGTCGAAACAGACAAGAGTTTTCATTTAATTAATTAAAAATACAACCGTACAAGACCTTATACTAATAAAAAAAGTTACAAAAACGACGCTGAAAAAGCATGAAACAAGATTATCTGGTCAATGTAATAAACAATGTTATTGAAGAAGCAAGATAATTGACACATAGACTAGCAATATGCCTTTGTTACATGTTGACAAAACTATCATACGACGTACAGAAATACACATATTCAAGTTTACATAGCCGTAGTACTTACCACCACATCGTAAATTATTATTATTATTATTTTTAATTTGCACACACAGAAAAACAATGCATATATATTCAATATTGAATGTTGACAAGTAGGTACAATGGCACTGCTTATTTTTCCAAGAAATGTCTCCCTTCTTGAGATTTTATTAGTAGTAGAGAGAAGGCAGCACGTGTGACGCCTCTAGTGTTACAAACGTCCATAGGCCACTGTGACCGCTTCCCATCAGGTGGGCCGTGTGCTTGTCTGCCACCTAGTGGTATAAAAAAAATATCAATCTTAGTTAACATTCATAGTGCGATTCGAACTCAGACCGTTGTCGTCCATCGATATTTGTGTAATGTATCTTGTTACAAAAGTGTAAAATCTTACAAATTATCCACTATGGTAAAAAGTATATCTCTTGCTCTTGTTTGACCCATTTCAACCATATAACACTAGTATTCTGTGTATTCTGAGGGACGCTGACGATGACGGTCTGAACCATACTATCGAAATTAAAGTAAGATTGAAATAATAAAATACTTACTTTTAAGAGATACTTTTAGGGTCTCAGAGAAGGCATAAATGTATCCACTACAAAAGAAACAGTACTGTTTGACCCATATTACTCACATATAACTTTTTATGTACTTTAGTAACCTGACGCTAATAGTCCGAATCTCACTTTGGAAGTATTTTGTAAGTATCTTTGCACTAACAGCAAATCATAAGTACCTAATTACTTAAGGAAAGCATTTGCGACGACAGATATTTATGTCAAGGCCACAAGTGGGCCGTTATAGCACTGATAGCATTCTATATTATAATACCTAGCGGCTCCAGTCGTGCTAGTTTCAAAAGTAAGTTTCATTTAAGTAGCCTATGAGTGTATCACTATTCAGCTGCGTGATGGTAGATCTTAAATGTAACCATCGATCGACTGGCCGTGTCAACACAACTCTACTTTATGTGCCCAGTTCACACTCAACGTCATGTTTTGATGCCACGCTGTCCTAAAAATATAGATACATGTTTAAGTATTTTGTACAAACCTCTCCCGTACATATACGTACCCCTGGATTCACGTTTCTTTTTATCTACATATAATCTAGCTGTATTTAAACTATGCATAGTGTAGTCAAGACATACTACTACAGACACCAATATGGCGGGCCTGTTCGTCAAACAGCCTCTGTTATGCATATCTGTTTGGCACGTGTACTATGTAGTAGATTCAACACGCGCGTGATTAATTATTGTCTGTAAATGTGAGGTGATTATCTCAGGGTTTTGAGGAACCAGGTGTTCATCGAAAGATGGTGTATTTCATAACTAACTTGTGAACCTTCGATCATTGGTCGTAGTTATACAATAGTTACATAACATTAATATAAGCTCACGCCTATATCCCCGAAGGGGTAGGCAGAGGTGCTAGCGCCCACATTTCGACAGTTTATGTTTAGGTCCCAATTTAATAGGTGGCGAGCCTATTGCCATTAACTCATCCTGGCGTCAAACCTTTGGATGCAAATGGTACTAACATTAATGATGAAGATTATAAATATAGTGATAAGAAAACATGGGTTTTAATGTGAGTTGAACAAACAGCTCATGGAAATGAGGGTAATCGGTAGTTTCCTTCTTCGCAATAAGCATAAAGATCATAGGCTAAAAATATCACAAAGGACCAAATTAGGCACAGTCTGAGACAGAAACTCAAAAAGGAATGTTCCATTTCCAGCGTGTATGTGTTTTATCTCATCACTAGCTCTACTTGCGACTTGAAAAATTTATATTATCTGGGGCCCCGAAGTAATCTAAATGCGTACTTTATTACCCGTCTTTTTTCGTGCAAAATATCCCTACGGTTACCAAAGAGCCCCCCTCCTCTGCAGAACCGGTTGGGGAGGTTATATCGGACGCGAACCGACTAAAACGCACGCCGTCTTTGGGTCCCTTAGTTGCCGGGCGGTGAGAAATTACCCGCCTACATCGCGATTATACTTCATCCGAATGTTAAGTCTGTCGCGCACTCCATTAGAGCACTATCACTATCACTATCACTACATAGTATAAAATAAAGTCGCGTTTTCTGTCCCTATTTTTCTTGTCCCTTTGTATGCTTAAATCTTTAGAACTACGCAACGGATTTTGATGCGGTTTGTTTTAATAGATAGAATGGTTAAAGAGGAAGGTTTTTATGTATATAACATCATGCTACAACAAACAGGTGCGGAGCAGGAATGAAAAATGTTGCAAAAACGGGGTGACGCAGACGAAGTTGCGCGGGTCAGCTAGTAACGGTATAATTCCCATTCATGACGCGATGGCTTATGAAATCATCATTACGTAGGTACACTTATAGCCACGGAAAGTGGCCAGCAGGTTTGAAGGTTACAGTGATTATGGCGTAAATAATTAGTAATTATTTATTATGTAACCAGCTATATGCATAATGTCTATACAATTTGATACATGCATTCAAAAAGTCAGAGGGTAAATATATTTTGTAGAGATCATCAAAACTGCAATAATGAAGCGTTAAATAACCACAACTTGAGAAGACGCCGGCTAGAAACAGTAAAGACAGATCTTCGTAGTCCGGGACCGGAGGAGACTCTTGGCCTCCAACTTGACTTGGTCGTCAGAGGTCGCCGAATGACCTTCGTATTCCATGAGCGCTGGCCGCCTATCAAACCAGAAGAAACAGGCTAGATGGGAACACCATGGTTCCCAAAGCCGAAGGGAGTCGAACCTTTGAAGCGGTGGCCCTGTGTCGGCGAAGTGCGAAGGATATGCTGCTTACTAGGAGTAAGAGAAGGAGAGACCTCCGACAGCTGAAAACCCGAATACGACGCGCGCTTTAGTCGGTTCAAGTCCGATAAAACCACTCTCAACCCCCCGTAAGTATCCGTGGGCATTTGCGCACGAAAAAAAGTGACGTCATCCGAAGGACACATTGTTAGCCGATCCCATATGTCAAAATATATGCAACCTCAACTTTGACAGAGGTCAGCGGTTGGCCAATAACCACAACTCAGGTTAATATCACTATCACTACATAGTATAAAACAAAGTCGCGTTCTCTGTCCCTATGTCCCTTTGTATGCTTAAATCTTTTAAACTACGCAACGGATTTTGCTGCGGTTTTAATAGATATACTGGTTAAAGACGAAGGTTAATATGTATATAACATCATGCTACGACCAACAGGTGCGGAGCAGGAATGAAAAATGTTGCAAAAACGGGGTGACGCAGACGAAGTTGCGCGGGTCAGCTAGTACTTTATGAATTCAACAGCGGCAGCGTCTACAAAATAGCAGTGCATCACTTTTCATCGCCATATCCATCGACAGAGAAAATGAGAACAGAACATGGTGACAATCAATTTCTAATCAGTTAATGGCAGCCATTTGAATAAAATCTAACTTCCTGTTTCGTTACCTAAATGAAAAAGTCTCGACTAGTGCTCCTCAAAGTGGGGTAGAATAGAATAGATGCTTACAATGGGTCTAGATGGGGTTGCGTTGTGTAGCTAGTCCTGGAATATTTATTTATTCATTTAACTTAAAAATTAACCTATGTTTGATACAATGAGTTGAAAAGAACCGAAGATATAATCAAAACTTGCGATAATAGACATCCACGCCGAGAAGTCGCAAACATCAACTATAGCACTAGCATGAACTCCTATCGAATTCGTAATGTAAAGGTTTCGAGAGAACCGAGCATCGTGATTGGCAGTCTGCCTCTTGTGAACCTGTGTGCGTGTGTAGCCCGCCAATCGTAATGCTCCGTTCTGTCGATACCTTTACATTACGAATTCGATAGTATTTCGTGCTAAGGTAGTATTAATCTGTATTCAGGGCCATTAGTATACCAAGATATAAGAATCATGGAATATCAAGCATCAGGTACAACGTATTGAATTATGTAATCTAGAATTGTGTGGCTCGCGTTATTTGGCGTAGCATCTAATACGGTATATTCCGCGCCTTTCTCACGGCTACGGGAATATTTAAGCGGCATTTCTCAGGAGTATCACTAAGTCAGTAGTCAGTACGTGCCTTGTAATCCTGGTTTTTGTACTTAAGTGTAATACTAATAGGTTAAACTGTAGGTATACTAAGTACGTTTGGCCGTTTATTGCATTTGAAATAGAAAAATCTCAGTAGGAGTATCAACCGAGATAGCCTAGTGATATGGGTAATGGACTGCTGAGACGAGGTCTCGGGTTCCATCCCAGGTTTACCATGGTACACACTAATGACTTTTCAATGCTTTCCAAAGTTATGTGTGTATATATCGCAGGTTTATAAGTTCCCGGTTAATGGCAATAGGCTCGCCACCTATTACATTGGAACCTAAACATAAACTGGCGAAATATGGGTGCTAGCACTTCTGCATACCCCTTCAGGGATAAAGTTTATGTTATGTTGTCATCAACTTTTTTTATTATCGTGAGGAAAATCGCCATGGAGACCCCCCGACCGGAGCCGGTTGTGTAGTTTATATCGGACTCGAACCGACAGAAACGCACGCCGTCTTTGGGCCTTCAGTTGCCGGAGGTGAGGTAGTAGCCAACATATCCGTCGCACCCCGGCAGACCCGGGGATAGAAGTATCAACTTGGTGGTGAGGTTCATTTTGGCTTCGAATATCCTTGCGCCTGGGCCCCTATTATCATTAGGTATAGGTATAATCTCCATGTAGTGACAGAGAAAGAGTACCCACCACCCTATTTCATTCGAAGGATGTCGTAAGAAGAGAACTTGAAATAAAACTCTGTACCAACTCGTCAGATATCGGAAGATGTCAAGCAGTGAACTGCGATAGACTTGTTGATTGATAGGTATAGGCCAAGTGGTGATGCTGTTACCCCGAAATGTGCTACATACGCGCATAACTTGAGCAAGGGACAGCAAAGGTCTTCTTTTAAAAAAAAAAAGAATGGCAACGGTGACGGACGAATTCCTTTTACCACATGTTGAACGAAATAAAGTTAAAAAAAACTCATATCCCCCAATTATAGATCAAATCAAAACAATCTGCATGCGCCAGTCTCGTTTCTCTTGCAACTTAGGTCCAAGATTCGTGTCGATAGGTGTATACCCAGGTACTATAGAGGAGCGAAGGAAATGCCTGGTCCACCAAACACCCCGGTATCTAAGACCCGACCATGTTTTAGTCGGTTCATGTCCGACATAAAACATCGACCTACATTATATTTCTTAGAAGACCAACACCACTCACACAACAGTATTTTGATGACCTAATTTCTAGTAAAAATATCTACCTACCTACCTCAATTTTAAAAATATGTTCTTTATAACATGCTTAAAATGCTAATACTCAATTCCGAAAACAATACAATTGGGCGAGTAATTCGTTACACACAATCGATTCACGAAATAATCGACTAAAGACCTAACTCGATTAACACGGGCCCTGGGGTCGATATGTCATTGAACTTGAACTCTGTACAATTAGGGTGGCGCTCCTCTACAATCGATGGTCGCGCTTGGCGCCATTCTGGATTACGATCAATAAATGCACTGCATCATATGGTTGATAGAGTTGAATATTAATATGATGTGTCAACACCGTAAAGTTATGATAATGATATTTATCCATTTAAATTTAGAAAGCCCTTGGTTCTAAATATGAATTAATGATTTTTTGAGACCGTTTGGCAGAGCAAGCAAACGGCCTATAGGTACAAAGGAGTTACTAAAGTGACGTTTCTTTGCTGGTTAACTGTCTTTTTTGTTTTGATATTGTTAACATTAAAAACTTCCATTTTATCCCTGCCTATGCGTATTAGCAGAATAATGGTAGATATTTATTTATTTATTTATTTATTTATTTATTTATAACGTTAACACTATCATTACAGGTACATATTAAACCTAATACAATAGTGACGCTAGTGTAAATATAAATTACATAAGTCGAAGACATACAGTTGCCCAATATCAAACGACCCATCCAATTTACATTTTTAAACATTGTATCTAATTTCATATAATAAATAATATAGCAATCAACAATAATCATAGCAAACAATCATCATTAATACTTTTGTGAGTTCCCTCAAACCATCCGAGAATATGTCTATTCTGTTATGTACCTCATTCAAAACCCTTATTGTACGTGTTAGCGTATTTTTTGCGCGTAAGTTAGTTCTGGCTGCTGGTACACGTAACAGTTGTGGACGTCTACGTTTGGACACATATCCGTCCGTCACGTTAAGCTGAAGGTGCTTCAACACGCCCGCGTTGTGCTCTACTCCCCGTAACAACATAATTACATATATCGCAAGCGCGTATTCTCTGCGGACCCTAAGTTGGTTGTATCCCACCATACCCAAAACAAATAATGTTGGATACATTAATGGATAGAAAGGGTACACTCCGTATAATTTAAAATATAAGTGTCTTAAAAATTTATTTTGAACGCGTTCTAACATAACACAGTATTTATCTTCACAAGGAGACCATATGACTGCATTATGTTCCAGATGACTCCTGACTAAAGCGTCATACAGCACTTTTACTGTAGTTATGTTAGTGAAACCACTGGACTGTCTCAACACAAAACCTAAGTTTCTGTATGCTTTCTTGCATATCCCAATAATATGTTCCCGGAACGTTAGATGTGGAGTGACGATCACACCCAGATCTCTTACCTCTGTTACCCGCTGATAATAAACTAATAATAACTAAAAACTGATAATAACTAAATAAATTATACAATATCGGGAATCAATATCAATAACATATTCGGTCAAATACGTTTAAAATATGTCTTCTACATAGGAAAGTAACTATTTATTAATCTGTGATAGGACGTAGGTACAATGAAGCATAAATTAAAGCCGTAATTCGCATAATAGTGATATTATTGAATCTTTAATGATTCAGATAAAACGGACGCTAACTAATATTGTATTGTCTGTTATTCAGAGATATTATTCTGAGCCACGTTTAGCTGTGAATACTACTCAACAATGCTTTTCTATTTACGAGTTACGATTCTATTCAATTAGTTATTAATAACCCTACTAAATATTAAAATCAATTAGGTTTTAGCGACCCAACTTACCGTTGGTTATGCAGAAAAGGCAAAACGCATAAAGTCGCCTTTCCACGGTGTGAACTTTTTCAAATATATGGGCGTGATTTCGCGAACCACGCACTGTAGATAGAGCCTATAGAGGGTATTGCAGCTTCCGTATCTGCGTCTGCGAGCGCGAAATGTCGCACCATGGAGATCCGGCATATCCGTGGAGATCTTCCTACAGTCCCGGGTCCTTTAAGCGGGGCGTGAAAAAGCATCTGATGAGGGCGTCAAGCTTAGTGTCACCATTGTAACACTTTACGTGTTTGTAATGGTGAACCTCTTTTCTAAAACTGTGCCTTCAGCTTATACCATAAGACGGGTTAAAGTCAAATAGACGAATCCTAAATAAAATAAAAAATTAAGACGTTATATAGACGCTTTTGGTCTGCGTCCATTGTTTTCGTTTCAATAAGCCTTTGTACAATTATTTTGTATTTGTGCATAAAGTTTAAATAAATAAAAAAATAAATAAATAAGATACTGATATTCAGGACATATAAGGTCTACCGAAAACTTCAAGGCGCAAGCCAACCTCTCTGGAATATCGGATGCAACCGGCAACAACTTACTCTAAGATGATGATATTTGCGGAGAAACAACAGTATTATTAAATAGCAATTTTCTTTTAAACTGTATTGTATCAATTTAAATCCGATCTATAAAAATCAAACGTTCATTGAGTGAAATTTGATGACGCATGACCTCAATCCCTATCATTAATGAAATAAACACATGGTAGGTCCCTCACGCACGACTCACGAGTGTCTGTCTTCACTCATCTACTCTACATTATCTCTGGTTCCGGGGCGCGAATGCCGCGAATCTCCTGTTTGAATACACACACCGCAAATAGCCCAGCTAAAGCTCGTACAATCGTACTATCTTTAACGGGGGCTTTGGCCGCGAGAATAAATAGAACTACTGTTATTATACTGCCTTGTTTGGACTGAGGGCCGAGCAAATCTTCGTTCATTCTTTCTTCTTAGGTATAGGCTACTATGCTTGTTCTAAGCAAGAATAAAGTGATAGGGTTAATCTTTTCATGGTCTACATTTTGGTTTATCATTTCAAATGTATTCGAATTAGAACTGTCTATGAAGAAAAAAGATAACAAAAAAACATTAACATAACATGACATGAACTCACGCCTTTATCCCCAAAGGGTTAGGCAGAGGTGCTAGCACCCTAATTTCGCCAGTTTATGTTTAGGACCCAATGTAATAGGTGACGAGCCTATTGCCATTAACCGGGCACTTATAAACCTGCGATAAATACACACATAACTTCGAAAAGCATCGAAAAGTCATTGGTGTTACATACATAACAAAAAAAGTGATGATCTGATATTTTGCTTTTATAGCCACGATAGCGATGTTTACAAAGTCGTATCTGATTTTAGAATGATAAAATGCTTACCTAAATTGAAACTTATCGATAATGGCAGAGGTGTTAAATTTGTATCGATAGAGTCCTAAGAAATAGGAGCCACGTGATGTGGGGCTCCCCATTACTAAATCATCAGAGAAACCAAAATAATCGTGCAGTCAATTTAACTAAATCCAACTATGATCCGAAACCAACTGAAAAAAAAACGTTGTCAGCCATTTTTTTTCCGTCGATCGAGCGCTTCACAATAAGAGCGACAGTCATACCCTGTGTATTAAAATAATATAGAATCATAATTCATTCGGTATTAGTTTACCATTATTATTACCCTTTGTAGTCATAAAAATGCAATAGTTTCGCTCTGGGCAAACATAATTATGTTATGTAGCAATAAAACAAAAATCAATACGTTTTTCTTTCCCACGAATTCTTACAGCCCCGAACAGTAAACATGCCAAACAAAAATGAACCTTATGCAAATGGAATAACGTACAAAACGTCAAAACATACATTTTAATAAATACTAGCGTACAACCAAAACAATGCATGCTTACAACGAAACCTATTTAAGGAGTATCCATAAACGGAGACCCCTTTAACTTCAGAACAACAATTTGATTGCGTTTCTTGTTATACTGGCTGTAAAAGTTTTCAAAACTAGAATTTTGCAGCTCTGTACAATCTGTGGTAACAATTTTTAGCCTGTGAACTTTATGAGGCGTAAATAGAGGTGTGGTTTTACAAAATGTTAAACGCAAATCTATTTTTGCCGCCACAAAATTACGTTCCGTTTCCCCTGAGTAATACTCTATTCTGTACTAGAGTGAGGGGTGTTTAGCAATAAATCAATCTCGCCGCACTAAACTAATCTCATCGGCGTACGTTTTATTTTGTCCAGTGTGTTTTCATTAGGTTTTGAGAGGGTGAAGCGGTCATAGCTAAAAGTTTCGCTTTAAAAAGCATTTAGTAGCTACTAGCTATAAATTATATTTACACACACAATAAAGCTCAAAACACACATAGCACGGAAGCGGGTCGGTTAGTAATCCATCGCTGTTTTCTGAATTACTCAAGTAATAAATACTATGCCTAAGAAAACGGCGATTGGTATATTAACGCGTATCGCACCATTCCATGTGTGTTTTGCGCTTAAGTACCTTCATCTACGAAAAGGTAATCCTACATCATATATAAAAATTAGATAGAAGGTCAGGGTGGGTTTTTAGAGTCCCACTGAGCTTCGTAGCTATCTTTAAACTTAGATGACTGCGTTATTAACAGTTTTAATGACAGTGTTCAATAATTAAAATGACGGATAAAGTCGTCGACAATAATAACATTAATACATTTTCGTCGATTTCTCTGCGATAATAATTATCGCCATAACATGTACACAGATTCCTTGTTGATTCCGATATTTTGTAAGAATATCGATATTTTTCCGAACGGAATGTTCGAATTTCGAATTTGTTCGGTATATAAATATAACTTTGGAGCTTTACTTAGTATAAATGAGTTGAGCATGTTTACCGCAGTATCACTATTATTACAACTAGCAACATTGCTCGAAACATCTTGATGGCAACAAATATTGTCTACAGATCGCTATTCTCTTAGAATGATCCTAAAGTGTTGTAGTCGTAAAATTCTAGTGACAAATGTTAGGGGTGGCGGCTATCGACCCGCTAACACGACCTAGCCCAATGTGTAACAAGGGTGACAGGAGATAGATAACATGTGTACGAAATAAAAATAGTAAGAGACAACAAATTTCAACTTTCTGCACACAAAAACTTTCTGCAGGAAAAATAACAAAATTGAACTTGATTGATTTTCGACTTTTTTTTGAAGTTATTTAAATTAGTAGGTATATTATAGCAAAATCAATCGATTCTGTGATATGGCTGGTTGCCACTAATTTAGCTCAATGTACTTCTTTCAATTATTTTCTATCCAGCATCCACGTGAACCAAGAACTTCAGAGGTCCAGGACCACCAGAAGATGGTCGAACTTAATGCGTTTAGGGGGTTTAAAAGCATTAGATTCGATCATCTATCTGATGGGTGCTGTAGTTTGGCGTATCGCGATTAATTATCTTATAAAAAATTTACTTGACATTGGCAAAATTGCCGTGATTCTGCTGCAGAAGATATTACGAAGAAGAATTTCTAAAAACCATAGAGTATAAAGAGTATAAATATTTTTTAATCGCGAATTTAGCACAATGCGGTTTAATCAACTGTCATAAACGTATGATATATTACTTAATTATTTTTCTGAACTCTTCACATCGCTTTGTTCAAAGAGATTCATGAAGCAAAAAGATAATGATACGGGGACATATTTTTTCAGAGAATTCTTTGTGAATGCATGAGGTCAAATTTCAGTCTTGTCAGTCATAAATAAAAAGAATTTATGACAAACGTCCAAAGGATATAAGGTTTATATTTATGGTTTATGTTTAATTTTCAATACCTTTGTCATGTTGCCATGTCATAAAAACAATTTATGAAGTTGTAAGTTGTGTACCGTGGGGATAAAATGTATTTTTTTCGTGTTAAAAGAACAATATTAATTAATTACAAAACACACGACTACAAACGAACTATCGAAACTAAATTTTGAATAAACTTTTATTTAAAGTTGGTCTTCTATTTCATTTGCTCACTTCTGTATAATAGTCACCTGCAATAATATGTATACATTTTAGAACTTTTTCACATTAAACTTGTCGAATTTTACCGTTTCATGTCATAATGTTGACTTGTCATTTATTATTGTGACAAGGTTCCAAAGTTTATACATATTATTGCAGGTGACTCTACAAGTATACAATCAAATTTTAATTTACTTCCATTACTAATGTTACTTTGCGAAAACAAGCCAAAAGTGAAGATAAATGTTCACCAGACAACGTAAACACACACATTTTGCGAGTCGTGTCAGCCCTGCGCCTTATCTTTCCACACCCCTGATAATAAAACAGGAATTTCTCGCCAGCAGTTTGTATTGATTAATCCTGCGGCCCTGCTCGGTCTGCTCCTGTTATCTACACACCCGCATGAAGAATACGAGGGCTTTTCTAATATTACGAGGTGTTAACCATTGGATATTATATAATTATGTTATTTTTTCGGTTTTAATTACTATCTATGCGAAACTATATGTGGCAGTGCGCCAGTGCCGTTCGTGATGAAATGAAGAGAATCTGTATTAAAAGTAAAAAGTCTTCTTAAAATTAAAAAAAAAACCCAAAAAAGAAGTATTCTACAAGATTAAATAGGTTACACTTAGAATCTATTTAACGACTACGAAAAAAAAAGTCTATGAAATCCGCTCAACTAGGGACGTTGAGCGGATTTCATAGATTTTTTTTTACTTTTAAAACGTGGGACCGAATACCATTGGTTAGTGAAATGTAGGTGTTAAGTCACCTCTGTCTATTATGGAGGGAAATAATTGTGAGCATAATATTATGTAATTACCAAAATACAGAAATGTAATAACAAATAAGTCATTTTAACTACTCTTTTCTTAAAATGCAACCGCAACAAAAAAATAATAATGATCTAAAACCTTGGCCTTTCGCCAAGGTTAGCGAAATCTTTACATTCGACGTCACTCCAGCAATTTTATAAGGGCCCTTGAACTTCTCCACACCCTGTACCCTATAAAGTAGACAAGGAACTGCGGGGAGTTCATTCTATACTGGTTAGTTAATATATAAAACGTACGAGATTCACCTCCCTGTCTAGACGAACGTCTGCGTACCCGCGCATGCGTACTGCAATAAACCGTTTTGTTTACATAATAATAAAATTTGACTTTAGGAATTGGGCAATAAAACTCGTAAATGGAGACTGCTCGTACGTCTTGCGAGCTCCGTTTCAATTCAAACAAAATTAATGCTCAAGTAAGATATTTGTATACACATATTGCATGTGTAGGTATGTGTATAGTCTCCATTCAAGATCTTTAAACTTTCTGTGGTTTTTGACAATCTTAAAAAATAAACTGCCTGATAAACATTCAATCTATTTATTGTTGCCACCATATCTTCCTAAAAGGTCTATATGTATAAAAAAGAAAAGATTTTTTTTTAAATCCGATATTAGAGTATTCGATATCGACTAAGGAATAATTATATAAATCCAATAACCTTGACGAATTCCAAATTGATGGTTTCAAAATTAGGTGTCTCGGCAGGCAACTTTGCGAGGCAGGATAATTTAACCAATGCAATGGTCCTGTTTATATTGGCATATGAATATGTTTAATTAAATTTATTTTGTCACAACAGAGCTCGGCAATGACATCTAATAACTTAGTACCCATGAAATGGCTCACCATTTCATACATTCTAGGTGTAACTTTTTTTGGCTTCTAGGTAAAACTTGGTATTGTTCAAACTTCCAAAAACTCTCTTGGTACAGTCATCCTGAATATCACATGAAATGATCCTCTCTTCTGTATCGAGTAAACAATAAATAAGTTTAACAACCACACACAATTGTTTTTAACCAGATCTTTTATTCGTTATGCATTGTATGCCTAACATAACTCGAACGTGTCTGGAACACGCACGTTCGTTTTAGCGAATTATTCTTTTGTCAGAAAGGAAAAGAGAGTCACTGCGGGGTTTCCTTGGCCAATGACCATTCAATACAAGCTAAAAAATGTAACGTTTTAATGAAGAACTTCTTTCATAAACCAATTGACATGTACCGAATTATTCACATTATGGTTGTCATTTTTCCAGACACGTTTTCAAATAAGATAATTAATCATTCACCTGTCCTTGAACCTCTTAAAAGTAATATTATTTCAATCTTACTTTACTTCCATAGTGAGATTCTGACCGTCGGCTTCCTTCACGATACACAGGACACTTCATACTCTACGAATAATGTTATTATAGAAGAGCTATATTCCGCAAGTGCGAAGAACAAACCTCGACACGTGTTTCATCTCTACACGCGGCATCTTCACGAGCACCATCGAGCGCTACTGAAGATCCTCCCACAATATATTTTCAAGTAAAGAATTTACACCATGTCCTGATGAGCTCTTCAGATTAATCCCACCCTCTCCTTTACTACACAGGACAACACGCGCAGGGCTTAGATGTCACCCGCATACGGTGCGGAATATTCCATCAAGAACCAAGCGGTTCGGTGAGTCTTTCCTCTACTGCGCCATTAAATCTTGGAATTCATTACGTGTTTCCTTCTTCCTACAGTTCTGGGCGTGCGCGTGAAAAAGCATCTGATGAGGCCGTCAAGGTGAGCGCCACCATTGTAATACGTGTTTGTAATGGTGACCCTCTTTCCTGAGACTACCGTCAGGCGAGGTTAAATCAAATTGACGTGCCATAAATAAAAAAATTCTAACATCTATTACTTACTTATTTATTAATTTATCCCAGGAACCCACAGCCACGGGCAACAGCTAAGCTCTTTATTTATAAACAGTGGGTACTTACATAGAGAACGCATTCAATGTATTATACGAACACAAACAACATGTTGCATTCTGAACGCATCAATAAGTGCTAACTGTAGATTACACACAGCAGGGCTTGTTTACCGGTTAATGTATCAAACCGGTTTCAGTGCAAGTACATAGGAGCGTTTCATTTAGGTTTGACTCTACCTTAACCGCTAAAAAACCTGTATTCTTAAAGAGCGAAATTATATAGGTTTGGCTCAATTTACCGGTTAATAAAGGTTTTGATTTCACTCTTACCGACAACATCGTCGTCACCATTCGTATTCAATTCGCGCGGACTACATGTGTAACCTACTAGTACAAAATTTCAATTTGCAAGCGCAGGGCTAATGTGCTTCGAGATACTTTTAAAGGAGTACTGAAGGGAGTCAAGAAGTGTTGTGCGTGCTTCGGTCGCGTGGACTTAATGCCTAGCCCATTTTCAATTGAATACAATTTTTTTAATAATTTTTCTTAATTTTAATTATAAAAATATATTAAGAACAGTTTTATCGATCAAATAAATATAATTATCATAACTAAATCACAACTTCTGTAATTATTAAATAAAAACTCCCAATAATGCTGATCGCGCGTCGCCGCAACCATTTTTTTTATCGTGCGAAAAATCCCCACGGATACCCCTACCGGAGCCGGTTGAGTAGGTTATGTCGGACTCGAACCGACTAAAACGCACGCCGTCTTTGGGTCTACAGTTGCCGGAGGTGAGGTAGTAGCCAACATATCCCTCGCACTCCGGTAGACCCGGGGCCTTCTTTTCGAGATGACCCCCGCCGGGTGTAGGGACCACGGTGTCCCCAACTAGCCCCCGGGTATGGGGGGGCGCACTTTGCGCGCTTCTGCTAGAGTGACAGGCGGCTCCACTCGTCACCCCCAGGCCCGCGCTCATGGAGGACGGAGGTCATTCTGCGACCTCCGACGTCCGAGTCGCCTCCGCTCATCGCGGGCTTTGCGGGTCCGGAGTCTTCTCCAAACTCGTTCCGCCGTCTCCTTCTCGAGCATTACCTGCTCGCAGAAGGAGGCGCCGGCAGCCTAAGTGTTTGCGCATCGTATCATCGCCGTGAGCAATGCGCGCGTAGCTGCAACCTGTCGAGAGCATCTAATAAGTACTTTGCGGAGCCATTCCAGAGATGCGAGCAGTAGGTATTCCACGCAGGAGCGAATTTGTGTCTTGTAAAGAAGACACCGTTGCTCCGGCGTGAAAAAACGTCTCACTCTGTTCAGGACTCCGAGTTTACGCGAAGTTATTTTGATGATGCTCTTGAAATAGTTCTTGTTATTCAGTTTGCAGCGAACATCCATTCCGAGTATATTGAGGTTATCCTGTAATGGCAGTGGCGTGCTCTAAAGAGTGGGATGAGGAAGGAAAGGAGATGTCTTTGCTGTATACGCACATGCCTGCGTCTTCTTGACATTGAACTCGACCAGGTTCTCAGATCCCCATTGAGAAATGTGATTGAGGATCCGGTCAAGCCCAGTGACAAGAAGCTGTCTTTTTTCGGCTATATCAGACTGCTTGGTCGCAGTATGTCCGTGGTAACTCTCGTGTACAGCACTATCGTCAGTATCGTCTGCATAGCAATGGATGCTGCCGGTGGACAGCATGTCATTCATATGCAGAAGAAAGAGAGTGGGTGATAAGACGGACCCCTGCGGCACGCCAGCATTTACCTGCAGTAACTCCGAAGCTCGTCCATCACAAAGAACGCGTATACGGCGCCCCTGCAAGAAGCTAGCAACCCAATTGCACAATCTTGGAGGCAGACCGAAGGCTGGTAGTTTGCAAAGAAGCGATTTGTACCAGAGTCTATCGAAAGCGATGTCCAGGCTAATAGCCAGTGACTCACCATGCTTATTCATAGCCTCACCCCAAAGATGGTTTATATACGCCAGAAGATCACCCGTTGACCGTTTCGGCCTGAAACCTTATTGCCGGTCATTAATTAGGGAGTGATCCTCTAGACTGACGGCTATGAGTCGATAGTTGGCTGAGTCTGAGCGATCTCCCTTCTTGGGAATCGGCTGTACATTCGTCTCTTTCCACGCAGTCGGCACTGTACTTGAAATGTAGGAGAGTCGGTACAGCACATTTTTGAAGAACCACCGCTGGTATACCATCCGGAACACTGGCTTTCCGGACATCGAGTGATTCCAGTACTGCACGGACGTTGCTTTGCCTGATACGAATATATAATAGCGAAGGCTGGCAGAAGTTAGCTTGCACGGCTTTGGCTAGTAGCCAGTAGCTACGGTTGCCCGTGTGATGGGCCACTAGTTCTTGACCAACCTATGCTATGAGCTGAGCATCCGATCTGGGTCTTTACCTTCTAAGGCGGCTCACACCGAAACATTGTACTGGTCTGGGTGGCTCGTCAGCTGAATGTCTAACAAAGAGGGTGCTAGACCCGACCCTCTTGGTATTCTAGTGACCTCGTGTACCAGTTGAGTCAGGCTGTGAGCCAGAGCAAACGCGTGGGCAGCTCTTCCCGCATGGTCTGTTTTGGCGGAGCCAACCAGATCTCGTGGTGCGCGTTAAAGTCCCTCAAAAATTCCAATTCAGCGCTCGGAAACCGCTTCTTCAATTTTATTTGTGGTTGTGAGGCATGGCGAGACCCGACGCGCCCAACCGAAGCCCCCCCCCCTCCCCCGAATATGGTCGCCGGGTTCCCACGTCCGGTCACCAACTGGCACGACGAACCATATCAGGATTAAGCGCGGCCTGGCAGCCTCCCAGGGTGGTTAGCCCAGTTGGGCCCCTGTAATATGCCGCGAGCGGCCTGCGGCACCACAGTTTCTACGGGTCTCCCTGCTCGGCGGGTCACCCCACCCCACCAGACTACGCCAAGACCCACTGGACCCACTGGTCCCACTGGATGCTGCGACTACCACCACCTCTGCCTGGCTTTGCCCTTGCTGAACGCAATCCAACCGAGGTTGAATTACTATGAAGCGTTTTACGCACATGTGCACGGTGGTACCCACCCGGTCGAAATTTATGACAATTTTTTTCCTTCGAATTTCTACCACCAGTATAACGTATGTTACGCCGCATCCTTTGATTAGACATTTCTTTCTTCCTCGTAATCAAAATTACTATAAATTTTCTCTTACGACCCATGCTTCACTTGAAAAACGTAAAATAAGTAGGAGCAAAGCTGCGAAATTACCAATAACTTTGCCCACAGTTCGCGATCGTGTAAATAAATGCATCAATCTCTGAACAATACCTACTAACAAGTTGTGACGTTCATACAAAACAAACTTCGAGCGATGCCGACACGGGCGCGTGTCGCTCTGGATTAAACCGGTTTATTAAGGTTTTAGTATGGTTCCCATTCTGGTTTCGCTCCGAATGAAACCTTTACTGAAAACCGGGTTTAACCTTTATTAACCGGTATTTTCTAAACCGGTTTCAAGCCCTGACACACAGATCCTAATTACTTTAGTAGTACGTAATTTTAAGTCATGGCGTGCGAACAAGAAATTATGTCTGTCATCAATAAAAAAAAAACCGTGTGTGGCTATAAAACAAGAAACTATCTATCATTTTTTTATACCCCCCGCTAAAGTCCCCGCCGGTAAGTAGGGTAGCCAGAGCTCACTATACCCCTCCTTCCCCTCCCCTTCCTAGCCTCCCCACCCCTTCCCACCTCTCCCCCTTTCCCTTCAGGGTGGGCAGCGCGTGTGAGACACCCTTAGTGTTGCACACGTTCATAGGCCACGTGCCATCAGGTGGGCCGTGTGCTTGTCTGCCACCTACGTAGTATAAAAAAAAAAGTCAACGACAGTTATGTCGGACTCGAAACAACCAAAACCGCACGGCTGTCTTGGGCCATCAGTTATCAAGGTGCGAGGGTGAGGTACAAAAATCGGCAAGTAACTTGGCAAGAACCGTCAGCGCATCTGAGACGATTTTGGGTCTCTTTTGCGGTAAAGCAGACATGATTCAAAATAAATGATGGCATTCTGGTGAATGAATAGAATAATGACAAGCACTTTTTGTGTCTCTAAGTGTACGATGCGCGAACTTACCCCAATTACTACAAAACGTTGCCAAGTTAGATGCCGTGCACTGTAGCCTTTGGCATATACCTAACGCCCCAGCTGACTAGAAACAATCTATCCATAGAATAGAGATACATCTGCAAAATCTATACTTGGCTTTTTTTACACCATTTAGGTGGCAGACAAGCATACGGCCCACCTGATGGGAAGCGGTCACCGTGGCCTATGGATTGCAACACCAGAGGCGACACACACGTGCTGCCTACCCCGTAGAAACCTTCTAATGCCCTTCTTGAAGAACCCCATATTGTAGTCGCTTGGGAAAATCACGGCAGTTACATTACATTACAAAGTTCAATTTTAGAAGCTATTTTAGCACATATTTTAATCAAGCGTGTTACCGCAGAACTTTAGGCAAAGTTGAATAAACAATCACATCCTTTACAATATAAAAAATGACCCATATTTGATTCCCCATAATTCTCATTTAGTATATATCCCCCATGGTTAGTATAGAACCCCATTTTGTAGTCGCTAGGGAAAACCACGGCAGGGAGCTCATTCCACAGCTTTATTAATATTACTAGCATAAATAGACCCACAGAGTCCCTCATTACCACGTAACCAAAAAAATGTCAGTGGCAGAGGCTTGTGACTTTTAGTATAGAGACAATGGACGTCACTGCAATATCTATTTCTGTTGTTGATAATTTATACTAACATTATAAAGAGGAAAGATTTGTTTGTTTGTAACGAATAGGCTCCGAAACTACTGGACCGATTTCAATAATTCTTTCACCTCTAAAAAGCTACAATATCTGCGAGTAACATAAGCTATCATCATCACGCTACTAGCGGAATAATAATCATAAATCTCAATCAATCCGGTAAATTTCTATACATTGGCGCTAATATCGACAGCAGGGAGAAGTAGTATAGTGAGGCAAGTAGAGAATCGAGTAGAGTCATACAACGCGATAATCCATGCGGGCGGAGCCGCGGGCAACAGCTAGTGGTTTATATAAAAACGTGTCACGGTTCGTATTTTCTATCACTTTCTCACGCCTAAGTTTTGTGTAAAGATACGTTATGTCACGCACACTTCGTTCCTTTAAGGATGGCTTTATGTAGTATTTAGGGTAGGCAGCACGTGTGTGACGCCTCTGGTGTTGCAAACGTCCATAGGCCACGGTGACCGCTTCCCATCAGGTGGGCCGTGAGCTTGGCTGCCACCTAAATGGTAAAAAAAAAATTATTAAAAAAAAAACTTCGCACGGCGGCGATGTACAAAAAAAGTTACAGAAAGCTTGGTGTAACTTTTTTGCATGGTGTAAACTATGGACGCTCCGGAAAATCTCTACGAAGAATTGAAGACGCCTGTGAAAATCCGTTCAATTGATATATAACTTGTAATAACTTTGGTAATAACTTTTTGTTGAGGACACAGTTTAGTTCTATTTGGCCATGAATAAATATAATAAACACTTGGTAGAATCAAATTATTTTTTGCGATTATCCTTTTTTGCGAACGTGAATTGATAAAATTATTGTAACTTATTTAAAAAAAAGGAGGTCATCTGACTGATGACGTCATCGGGTGTGGCAT
Source organism: Pelosia muscerda (assembly GCA_963691645.1). NCBI lineage: Eukaryota > Metazoa > Arthropoda > Insecta > Lepidoptera > Erebidae > Pelosia > Pelosia muscerda. The sequence goes on from OY829123.1 coordinate 6,624,342, forward strand.
TACAATTACAAATATATCCATCCATCAGTCATAACTCATAATACTTCATAATCTTGATAAAAAGTAGGGACATTTTATTTACGACGAAGTATTTTCACCCTTTTAATAACCATAGAGCAAATAACTCTAGGGTTTTATGTATAGCTGTGGTGCGTGGCATCCAAATGGGTGAATATAATTTTTCTTTTCGTTGGAAATGCAATTCTCGTCCCCTATAAGCGTTATGCTTCCGATTGCATACGTCAACAGATGTCAATGTTTACGTCAGTACTGAAATCATTTTAATAAATCGATACTTATAAAAATAATAACATTACACATACATGTCGCATCACACATCGCGGTCTAGACCCAATCTAAGCATCATTTGTACCATTGGTTCTAGAATATAGAATACATACAAATTATTACATTTTATTGAAACTACTAGACTTTCTTGCGTACCAATATTTGTATTCCGTGGGCATCGAACACCTAAGATGTCTACACATTTATTCAAAAGTACTTAGGTCTCTACTCAATCGTGGATTTAACGTTAGTTGAAACAAAAACGTTAACAACTCTTCTTTTTGTGCTAAACAGCATTCCGACGTCATTAATTTTAGGAACAGCGTCGCGTTGCCCGCTAATTTAAAACCCCCACACTCGGTGTCACAGTCCAATGCACTGGAAACATCGATGACAAGCTAAATTACACTTAATCACGTTCACATAAAATCTTATTTACCTAAACTTTTAGTATAGTAGGATCATTGTCCACTACGAGTACTACGGGCGATCGGTGTTGTGATGTGCACATAGCTTCGATTATACAGTCTGTTGCTCGTGTAAAATTTAAAAACTTGATATACGAGTAGCGCAACATTATTCTAATTTCAAAAAATAAAAAAAATTGTCACAATATGGCGTCGATTCTGCTGTCTGCTTTAATGACTGTCTCTATAATTAAAGTAAAGTCTATTGACTGTAAACTTATATCAGTTTACAAGTATTTTGATTAAACATCAAAATGGTAAGATCTTTAAAAACTTGTAATAAATATGACGGTTTGTTACTGTCAGATTATTATTTACTCTGACACTCCAACAAACACTAGGCCTTGAGCTAATGTAGAAGTTGTTATAGAGTGATATACAAAAATATAAAATAGAACGGAATAGATATGGAATTATAAAAGTACCGAAATAATCCGGTTTTAAATAGAATGTAGTTGGAATATTCTGCCTATCATTTACACCCATTTACACCACAGAATCGGCACCATTCTCTTTTCAAATCGGTGTATTTTTTTTCACACCACGGCAATGGTATCACTATGAATTGTAAACTTTAAAAAGCACGCTATCGTGTGTTGTGGTATTTTCACCGATACTGTTACCTACTTATCTAATCAGAACTGCAGTATGATAAGATAATAGCCGTTGTCAAGTGATTGCAGTGTACCTTTATCACTTAATTGTGTATTTCAGAAGTACAGTATTATAATCTACGGCGTTTAACAACACCACAGATAAATGTAATGAAAATATTTATGAGTATTCGATACAAGCGTTCGCCACCTCAGAAGATTTATAATTTGTTTTGGTCATTATTACATCCTCAGTATATTACTCTACTATAGTATCTATTAATTTTCACCTTATTCTGTGCGTGTGTATTATGTGTGATCCACAATAAAAATAGATTTTATTTCTTTTCTTTTTTTTTTCTAACTTCAATGTTAATATTTATATTTGATATTACTATTACATCGGTGGGATTACGCGCACGGAAAAAACAAATAGTATGTAGACTTTAACATATAACCAGCCTCCGCTGTATAACATATAACCAGCTCCGTTACAAGAAAACAAAAATTAAACATACATACAGTATAAATCTGACATTTCCATAAACATTTGAATAAGATTTTGCAAGAAAATAAACCATGAATGGATACACCAAGTCTTATAAATGCACAATGTATACAGCAATAGGCCGGGCAGCATTGTATCATCATTCTAATGTATGTTTTGCACATTTAATACTGAATTTATTGCTAAGTGAAGCTTCTAACATATGTAGACAATAAATCACGGGATTTACGTAAACATTATTTCAATTTTACATAAAATTTCCGTAAATGGTGTTTCGTGTACGGCCATTTACCTATAGCTCCAACCGGCAAACCACGAAAACTATACTTAGAATAAAAAACCAATCAGCTGTTTCAGACTATAGTCTATTCTTGTGAAAAATTTGAGACGGATTAATTAAGAGTTGTAAGCATGTTTTGAATAACAAAAATTAAAAAGTCGAAGTATTGTTGTTCCATGTTGCATGGCCGCCCATTGTACTGCACTTTATCTTTTTAACTTCATAAGGTAACTAAATAAATTATTCACTTGCTTTTTGATATTTCGACTATCTTCTCAATAGGTTGGTGTCATGACAAAAAAAAAACTGAAAAAAGTTATTGTTTCACAGGCACTCAAGACCTCACGAACACCACACAAATATTTAAAACACTCAACTATTACCTGACTAATTTCACAGTGTTATTTAATTAGTTAAATTACAGCTCCCAGTAAGCTCTCAGTACATCCTGTGTTAAGAAAACATGTAACTTACTTGACAGTACAATTTCGTATTGATTACACAACACTTACACCGGTTCTCACTGAGTGCAATTTATTTAAACGTTTATAATAACCGCAGTTCGCAGTCAACGAAAGCGAATACAAGAAGGAAATAAGTAAAAATAATAGAATATGTTGTCTGTGCTCGAGGCGTGAGAAGAAAATAACTGTCTGGTTTATGGTGTTCGAGATTCAAATGACACAAGGAAGACTTAATTTGAAAACTGTGACACAATATTAAAAAGTATAAAGTTAATAATAAATTGAGAATTTAAAGAATTGATTCCTCTTGGTAATGCCCAAGCTCCATTCAGGATTCCCGTGATAATTTTTTATAGAAAATATTAGTGATTCGTATTTTATTTATAAGTAGTTCTTAAAAACTTGTATTGGCTGTTCTATAAAAAAGACGCGCCAAAACACGTTATTTCAACATCTTATGATGGTTTCTGCAGCAGTATAGTCACAATTTCGCCAATGTCAAGTAAATGGTTCTAACTGTTTATAAAATTATTAATAGCGAGACACCAATGTCAAGTTTTTCAACAAATTAGTTATACCTGAGCCACGTTAGCCACGCCGAAAAGTTTCCGTGTGTCCGCACCCCACGAGATCATCAGGACATAATATGGTTGAATTTTAAGGGACAAAATTAGTTTAAGCAATACAAAAAGTAGAACAATGGTGAAAAGCCCAACGTGAACGTTTTTTGGCGCGACTGTAAAACCTTACAATTCTATATTCAAACTTCTTCAAAGACAACTAACAATATTTTTTTCTTAAAAATTACGTAACACGGCCTAAATACATAACATAACAATACATTGTCATATATTCTATAATAATAGCTGTATTACGAAACTATTGACTTCAAAGGTCGCTGGTGGCAACTGTCTCGCTGTGAACTATCATTACGCTAATATGATACACAAGAAATATTGTTTCAATGTTGTTCTATACTATTAAATGATGGTAGCATCTATGGTACACATCCATCAACTTGCATTGACACTAACACAATATGACATGAACTCCTTATTGAAAGGTTAAGCGGCTTTTGCCCCCTAAAATCCAACCACACGTCCTGATCGTCTACCTGATCTCGTGGGGGGCGGACACACGGAAAAAATTTACTGGCGTGGCTAACGTGGCTCTGGAAGACTTTTTTAAAACTTGAAACTTGACATTGGCGTCTCGCCATTAATTTTATAAGACGTTTACATTTACTAGAGACTGGCAAAATTGCGGCTATTCTGCTGCAGAAGCCATTTTAAGAAAAGAAGAAGAAGAAGAAGCGGCTTTTCTTGAAAATTTGACATTGGCGTCCCGACATTAATAATTTTGTATTACATTTACCACTGGACATTGGCGAAAGAGCGGCAATTCTTCTGCAGAAGCCATTTTAGTTGAAGTTGAAAGGTTAAGCACATGCAATGTAATGTACAGTATGTAGGTAACTATAAACCTGTCCGGACAATAAAGGTAAGGTTAAGTCTCAAAATTTCTTACCAGCTCACATGTTTCCTTCTTCCTGCAGTCCGGAGTCCTTTACGCGGGGCGTGAAAAAGCATCTGATGAGACCGTCAAGCTGAATGCCACCATTGTAATACTGTATATGTTTGTATTAGTGATACTTTGCCTTCAGCTTACCATCAGGCGAATTCAAGTTAATTTGACGTGTCCTAGATGAAGAAAAAGTACCCTTGCCTTACTTCTTTATTTTTTTCGTGCGGTAACCCCTCGGTTTTTTCAACACTTTCCTCCAATTACAGAAAATAAACGATTGACATTTATCTTTTGTTTACGTTTGTCGAATATAAAACACAACACTCTCTTATGCTTAAAACATCAGTTTAAGTTAAGTAAGAACTACTTTCCAATTATTATTATTCTTTGCAACATTCTTATTTAAATAACAATCAGTAAGTGGATCTCATTTTTAACAACAGGTACGTACTATGAATCAATCAATTAGAGGGGACGTAGTAAGCCTTCCCAAAGAGCGAAACCTATGCTCGGGCCCTCTCTGTGAGTAGCGGCGCTGCCGTGAAACAAATTACTACACCACGATGGCAACTCAAAAATGCCGACGATTCGACAGAAGAAGATGAAATTAGCCTTTTTTTATCGTGCGCAAAATCCTCACGGATACCTCAGTCTATCACAGGCCATAGGTCTCTCCTAATGATGGGAGGCTTAGGCCTAGGTACTGTTGTTAGGATGCCAGAGGGTTGGTATAAGGATTTATTTCGAGTTGTTCTTCTGTTACAGTGATATCGTCCGCGTTTTTCGTGGGGTGGTGAGTATACTTTCTTTTTCGCATAGAGTCAGTAGTTTAGTAGTCGGCCTTACGATTGGAAGGTCCCGGGTTCCAATCCTACCGACGTGAACGCACACCTAACATAAGCCATTAACATTAGTACCTAATTTCAGTTGTTTTTTTAATATTAAGATTTATTTATACCTATATACTATTTTTATATAGATACGGGTACTAGACAGGTTATACGATGCTCTAAGAGATAAGTTTTAAAGTTACCGTTTCATTAGATAAGATAAGTTTACTGTCTCAAATATACGAGTAAGTTTATAGGTAAGATACAAAGGTGGTCTTAAAATTAAGTTGGACTTTTACGTTACAACATTAAGTAACTACTATAATTGGCTTCCAAGTCTACGTTTGTATTTTAAAAGTTAAGTAACTTCAAATATATGTCCTAATCATGACAAAATCGTATAATTACATCGTCAATTACACTATTTATTAGACCCTAGAGTATACAACCGCTGGCTTATAAACATTAAAACTAATTTCATCTTAAAATTATTGTCACATTAACGTTTCCGCGCCATCACTCAGCTCCTCCCAGCTGTATAGTTACCGGCATATATTTTGATATCAGTCAAATCACTAAACGTACTAAAGCGTAGAACGCGTTTTTGGGCGTCTTTTGAATATGGCACACTTTGCACTTTGAGTGTTGCAAGCGTCCATAGGCCCTTTCCATCAGGTGGGCCGTGTGTTGTCTGCCACTAAAGTGGTACTTATAAAAAAGCACGGGTTGGTATGGCGGCGGAGTAGTTCAAATTCACTAATATCAAACCAATCCTTGTTTCTCTCGCAACTTGAATTTTTCTTCTTCTTTTCTTGAATGGCTTCTAGTGGCTATGGAATCTATTTATTGTGCTAATCTATTTTAGGATGGCCAGTGTTGAGTTACAATTTTTATTCAGTTATAGTTTTTATATTATTGGTAATGATGATGATGGATGATTGTTATCTCAGTAAAGTAATGCAGACTTTACTAGAGGCTTCCATAGTTATGGAACTAACACGAAAAAATCACAATTCCCAGCAATAGGCCACTTTTTTATTTACGTGCTTTACCGAAGCACGTAAATAGAAAGTCCCCTACCCCTAGTAAAGTCTGCATTACTTTACTGATATAACAATCATCCATCATAATCATTACCAATAATATAAAAACTATAACTGAATAAAAATTATAACTCGACACTGGTCATCTAAAACTCCACCATTTTTACATATAAAAACTCGAATCACACAAAATTTAGAAGATGAAACACTGCAGTAATGTGACATTTTTGGTGTTCCCTCCAAAACTTTAACTTGGGCTCAAGATATAACCCGGGTACTATCCTAATAAGAGTCGTAAAGTATTTAGTACGCGAAGGCAGCACGGTCGACGGTCGTCTCGAACCTTCAGCCGATAAACGCGATACCGTTGCGACACCACATTGGATTTTCATGGCGAACGTTGGCACTTGCGGCCAATGTTGCCCTAATTATGTCAAAATTTTATTTTTAAAAGTAAACTAACTGTTCTTCGCAGATTAAAAACGGGATTAAAATTTAAATTCTTATCTAATTTACTGCCGTAAGGCTGGCCTCGCATATTCAGAACACCCGTAATTCCATACAAAGTAATTTTAGTTCGGTATTTTATTCGTTAGTTTTATTTTAGACTGTAAAGTCAACTATGTTAGAAAAGGATCGAAGTCAGGATGATTTCCCCCGGGTCTGACGGAGGAATATGTTGGCTACTATCTCACCTCCGGCAACTAAAAACCCAAAGACGGCGTGCGATTTAGTCGGTTCGAGTCCGACATAACCTCCCCAACCAGCACTGGGAGAGGGAGAGAGAACGCTGGGTTTCCGTGGCGTTTTTTTCACACGAAAAAATTACGATTTTTTACGATTCCGTGCAGCAATTATACTAAAATATTTTAAACATAAATGGTAAAAAACCGTGTTCGTCAAAAATTATCGTTTAAAATTCGAATACGGACAAGATGATAAAGCGCCTTAAGCCACTTTTTTGTAACTGCAGAACAATAACGGCTTTTATCCGCCGACCATTACGTAAGTACCTACCTAGTGCCGTACTTTTTTTATCGGTCTGAGAGTATCTCGAAGGAGGTTTTAACTATCATTTGAACTGTAACCGAATGTTGTGACCTCGAATTATGGCAACGCCGCGTTATAATAAATTACCAGGTACAGTCACCTGCAATAATATGTATACACTTTGGAACCTTGTCGCATTAATAAATGACAAGTCAACATTAGGACATGTAACGATAAAATTCGACAAGTTTAATGTGAAAAAGTTCTAAAACGTATACATATTACTGCAGGTGACTGTACCATAGTAAAAAGTTAGAGCCCTATTCCAGCCGGGTGCTAGGCAAGTTTATACCCCGCATCTGAAGCACAATGACGGCATGCGGTTTAGTCGGTTCAAGTCCGGCGGGCGCGGGGAGGCATTCGAGGGGATTGCTGCACGAAAATAAAAGAAGTATGTATATGTAATAATGAAGTATATGTCCCACCAATGTCTTCAAATAAACATTCGGTTTGCCAGGATACGTGAGTAACAAATGCCTGGTTATAGCGCCCCCGTCGGATCCCTGCTGGAGGGATGGGTCGAACAAGTTTTGGCTTGAAGTCGTGGAGGTTGATATGCGTGACAATGGCACCACTACTATGGACGCTCAAGATCGTGCCTGGTAGAGGACGAAAAGTAGAAAGGCGGGCCCTGAGCTCTGAGTTCACATTGTCCTTGAATGCAATCAGTAAAACACGTATATATGTTTGATAATGATGATACATTCGGTTCGACTCAGAATTCTCGACGTAACCACTTCGCAGCTAGCTCTGTGAGCCGTGGCAATTTACCACGTATACAAAAAAAAAGAGTATGTATTCCTAGTAACTTAGTCCATAGTCATAGATTTTAAATATGCATTTTTACTTGGTCTACAATAAAGTGTATCTATATATATTAAAATGAATTGCTGTTCGTTAGTCTCGCTAAAACTCGAGAAAGTCTGGACCGATTTGGCTAATTATGGTTTTGAATTATTTGTGGAAGTCCAGAGAAGGTTTAAAAGGTGAATAATATGAAAATGCTCGACAGCGGGAACGGGTTCAGAAGTTCACGCGGGCGGAGCCGCGGGCAACAGCTAGTAATAAACAAAAATATTTCAGTTCTTAAAAATACATTTGCTATCAAGAAGATTCCCCAGTAAGTGGGCCAATCTTAGCTCAAATGTTTGTTATCATATCAAGAGATACGACGGTGTGTAACGTGAAACTCGGTCAGATGCAGGAAACCACCGGCGCCATTGCAATCTGGACCAGAGACGTACCTATCAAAGATCAGAGTCATCTTTATAAACATGTGTGACTATGTATGCTGAAGGCGAAGCCTTGCGGTTATTTTTAAATTTTGTTATATGGTTTGGGTAATGGACTATTGAGACGAGGTCTCGAGTTCGATCTCAAGTTTTACCAAGGCACACACCAATGACTTTTCGATGCTTCTCGAAGTTATGTGTGTATTTATCGCAGGCTTATAAGTGCCCGGTTCATGACAATAGGCTCGCCACCTATTACATTGGGTGTTAAACATAAACTGGCGAAATGTGGGTGCTATCACACGATTTTCACACGTAATTATGATAGAACGGGACTTAATTTCAATATATTTATCTACTATCGGAAAAAGCATTCAATTACAAACAGAGAGTTGGTTGCATATAGGTAAGTTCCTTCAAGTGGAAAGAGATACCTCGCAGCCAGCAGTTCGATTGCTTCGCTTTCTGGCGCTCGAGACTTGATTAAACAAATTTGTATAGGTTTGATGGAGAACACAGACATACTTGACACTGTCTAGTCTTCAAAGGGTTTCTTCAGTTCACATTCATGAACAAAGTGCTCTCTCGTGCGCGCCAATTGTGTTCCAAGTTCGTTATAAGATTTAAATATTTCGTACTTGAAGTATCTATTTACAACGCGTTTTATTATTATTATTTTCTACACTATGGTCATTCCAACGATCCCGCCAATGTCCAGTGGTAAAGTTAAAAAAAAATTACTACTACCTACGCGTTTTATATAAAAAAGGTGATTTCAAAACGGTCAGAAGTCGTTTTTGATGCGTGTTGCTAACTTCAGTTTAATTAATTAACAAAGAAAACTATTATTTTAATTTTAAAAAATGTGTTATGTACCTGCCTAAAGAAAAAAAATAGACATAAAGTAGTTGTCACTCGTTGTTACCATCGTCACACGTATGAATTTATCCAACATGGAAAGTTTGTTAGCTGTACAATTTTGATGAGTAGGATGAGTACGGAGTTCGGAGTGATGGTTGCCGCGATCGCGATTCTCTTCTCAAACGCATAGTAGGTATATGCATACACGTGCCACTTCTCCATTGGAGTAGGCAGTGACTATATCTTTCGACTTGTTCTCGAGTTACGAGTATTTCGCTACTGCTAATTTTTTTCAAGAACCTAAGGCCGACTACTTAACCATGAAGCTACGAAAGCTTAATAAGAATTTTAAAAATTTATTCACTATACAGATTCTTATTTTTAAATTAAGTACTTTTTAATTTTCATTGTGTAGTTTTAGTGGTGTTGGAAGGAGATTATAAACTTCAAAATATATTTATCATTGTCCAATCGACTAAAACCCAACAAGTATCGATTAATCGACTTCAAAATACACAATGTACATTTGCTAGTTAGTATTATTGTGTTTTAACCAAAGACACCATACTAAGTACAATAGATTGCACAATTCAAACTGAGTGACTAACGATTGAAACAGACAAAGCCTGGTCGTTTGTGATAATATTGATTCATCAGCTGTTTAAGGAACAAGCTTAGTCTAGTAACAAAGTGACAGGCTTGTTGTACTAATTCACTCTGTTATAATGCAGTCCTCTAGTTACGTGTTTTCGATTTCTGTCGAAGCCTGACCGAAGAGTGAAGCCTATGCTCGGGCACTCTCCGTGAGTAGCGGTTCTGTCATGAAACAAATTACTACACCACGATCGCAACTCAAAAATGCCGTCGATTCTTCTGAGAATGGTGCTTACAAGGGCAGAAATATCCTGATATCTGAGTCATTTAACTATCATGGGATAGTTAAATACCCATATATTAATTATCATAGGGCGTTCACTGCTGAACATAGGCCTCCCCCAATCCAACCGGTTGGAGGCGGTCTGCATCCAATGGGTACCCGCAACTTTGACTAAGTCATCCGTCCACCTCGCACGAGGCCGTCCCATGCTTCATTTACTATGTAGGTACAGTAAAGAATTAAGAGATGAAATTAATATAGAAAGGATTTAAAGTATAAAAAAGAGCTTTAGGAGCAGAGGTAGGCCCGATGGTTGTACCTAATACTTGAATATACACGACAAGGAGGAAGGACTGAAGATATGGTGTCCAACAGAAAAAATGGAGTCGAATGACACGTTCCACCGACCTCCATTAATCGTGATTGAGACAAAGGTGTGTAGACAATGAACTGGTAAATTGTAACCATAGTGACACACTGTCTTAACAAAATTATAATATCTAACCATTTTCTAGCAGCTGACTGTTGGAAACAGTTTCAAATAGTTACTAATATTGCCGAGCGAATGTCGAAAATCGTATTTCTGAGACAAGCAACACGACCGATCGCGCAAATGTTACAAAATTCTAAGTACTAGCTATTTATGTAATGCAAGCCTTATCTACTATCCTCGTCACCTTTTAATTTAACGTTGTATAAGTGTAAGCTCAGCGATTGTTATTTCACTAGCCAAGTTATTTTTACAAGCAATTGTTTCGATTATGAAACAATGATGTTTGCAAAATAAACTAGAGAAAGTTATGTAGAGATAATCGATTTGAAAAACGATTTGAAATAAAGAATATACAAAAAATCGACTAATAATGTTATTATTTAAAAGTTTATATTGTACATCTATGGTGTTAAAGGAGCCAAATGTCGAATTTCAAATTAAGAACATCCGGTGTAACGGGTGCGTTAAGGAAACGCACTCCATTAATTCTGTTGGCATACAGTAGCAGCACTGATTCTCCACACTATTAATGTAATAAGACAAAGGCATAGATTAACACATTACGTTATTAAAAGTTGTTGTCTTGTTAGTAAACAGGTAGTGTTATCCAAGAAAATGTTCTGTCGTTTTTATCTCTCACACATTCTTGACAAGATAAGCGCAATAATTACCAAGGAAATAACCAATCCTTAATGATGTAAGTTAGTGAGTTAGCAGCGAATTGTTCATATTCTTCGTGCTTTTGTTCTGAATCTGACTTTGCGATTTGAGAAGGTAAACTGTTGTACAGTCAGCATAAAGATCATAATGGTATTGAGATCAATTTGAGTACTTTTTTTTATATAACTTCATACACAAGTACATAGACGGACTTAATGTATAAGGCATTCTCTACCAATCAACCACATAGTCAAGACCGAGCTGATATACTTTTATCGTTTCGATGTTAAGTGTATGTGGGGTGACAACTCACAACCCTTGTCCTGCAGCCACGATCTTGTCAAAAAAGGTGAGAATTGTTTTTACTCTATTGTGTTATTTGTCACACTAAAAATCAAGGTACTGTTTTTGTAAAATAATAAATTCTTTTACAGCATAACTTTAATACTAGTCTCATTCTTCCAGTCAGACTGCGTGTTTGGCTCAACTTCGATATTGTGCCTGAAGCGAATGCCTCTGACATCCAAAACTCATGTGCGATTCAAAAAATCAAAATGTCAGCATTAACACTTCTCTACTACATAATTTCATACTTCGTAAGTAACTAATATACCTAAGAACTAGTCTAATGAAACTTTATTAACGTTTTCTGTTAAGGTTGTATTATTTGATCATAACCGAATTCGATTTGTTTGAACAGTTTGAGGTACCTATGAGTCATCGATGTTCCGTGAGTCGATATCAACATCTCAGTACGTACTCACCTGTAGTCTAATGGATAGCTACTGATGGATATAATCGACTGTATAAGACTAATTTATACCTGCGAGTTCGTCTACGTGGAATTATTTTTTTAAAAACAGTAGGTAGTCTAATTTATACAGTCTCAACATGTCGAGCTATCAGCTAGTAGGAATCCTATAAAAATCTGTAAGTATAAGAGTTTCTAAGATTAGTATTGTATTGATAACAATGAAGTGATCTATTGACGTATTATGTAGGTATACTATTACGTTTATTTTAATAATAAGTATAAAGTGCACAATGTTGAAAAATATTGGTTTTATACTCCTTATATACTACTATTGCAACTATAAACAGCATTACCTATTCTGAACTAAAGTGATAGCAGTTCCCATGTATGTAAAATAACGTAGGTACCTGTATGAAAGTGAATTCTCAGTCAACTGGTTAAATCACCCAGTTAATTTGACACATGGACCACAGAATAAATAGTATTACGTATCCTAGACCATTCGTTCTGCGTTATCATTTATATTGCTTGCATGTCTTTAGCTCATTATCAATGGTGATCGTATAGGGAGCCCACCTATTGAGTTCATGAGTCACAGTCGGTCAGAACTATGAAATTAGTGCTAAACTTACTTAATTTACGAAAAAGGTTCATTTTAAAATTTGATTAAGTATTCGATTCAGGAATCGATTTAGCCTCCAACTCTATGGTTTTTTTTTTTATTGTGTTCGTCCTTTTCCCGCCTAACACCAAGCTCGGGAACGGGGTAAGGTTTTTGTTTTTATCGTAGCGTGACAAATTATCTGCCGAAGCCGTCAAGTTTCATTTCATCCCTTATTTGAGTGGGACTCAAGTTGAGCTTAAGCTGAAAATTTTAAAAGGCGCAGTCAGTTTGTCAGTGCACGTAAGTACCTACCTAATTATAAAATGAATTAAGAAGATATATTAAAACTTAATATGCATGTCAGTATCTGTCAGAACTCAGAAGCCGGATCACTAATTCGAAATCAATTATCCGACTCGTGACAATTGAAAGTATTTCGTAGAATCGTGTCCACCGTGAGCGGTGGGTCGATCATCCCGTGATCACGATCGTGAAAATACGTTCTACTTGGACTGATCAAGTGTTTCCATTAGATAGGTAAGTAGGTACATTTATCAGTAAGTCTAAATTTGCTATTTATACGCACTACCTAGTATACATAACATGTCAATAGGATTACCTCAATGTTTTCAATGTATACATACTAATTTTAGAAATACAGATTTTCATGGGATTCTTACTGGCAGATAGCCCGACATGTTAAGACGTACGTAAAATAGACTACAGTTTTTTAAAAAAAAATCCACGTAGACGAAGTCGCAGGTATTAACTAGCGACACGATTTGAAGAACGGAAACAAATAAGAGGTTCCTGTGAGCACAGATGAATTAATAGCTCTGTGGGTTCGTAACGTTATGTAAAAATATTAAATATAGTCTAAGGACGCAATTCATCAATGATTTATCAAGATTAGACAAGCTATTTAGAAAGAAAATGGTTTCACGGTTCCTGGGTGATGGGGAATGAAATTTAAATCTCGAATTTCGAATTAGTTCATTCGGAATTTTTAATCTTGTAGCTAACCATGACTAGGTAAATGAACTCCTGCCTAGGTGTTCAGTTAGCATCATTCATTCATTATTTAGGTCATTCAACTTTTTAGTGTCGTCTTTGTCAGCTACAAAAAGTTGCGCATTGTTGATAGTCAAGTAGTTGTCGTTCCGATGCCAATATTTGGTTCTGCAGTCAGTCTAGGTAGGACTAAAACCATCAGCGAAAATCCGTTCAACCAAACAAGATCTCACGTTTTACTTGATTCGATAAAATGTGATAAACGCACTTAGATTGGCTTGGATTCGGTTCCTATAATTTTTAAAATTTACCTATTATTTATGCAACAGTCTAATTAAAATTAACATAAATACCATAACATTATACCATATTACTCTTAAAGGCGGCAAGACCTCGGTTAAACCATTACTGCAATATACCTAATACGGCCCAGCCTCTACACCAACAGGTAATATTTGCGTACTTATCATATCACAAAATGTTTGTAATTAACTGAAAAGCCAACCAAACAAGAAAAGCTTAGGGTCGGCGCACATTATCGACTTAGGTAAGGAAAAAGATCCTTCGGTATCTGTCTATCTCGGTACTATCGGAAACTACAATTGGCATGCTAGAACTGCTACAAGGACCTTTGGGATAAAGTTGAAGGATCTTTTTCCTTGCCGATGCCGATAATGTACGCCGACCCTTATTCAAGAGGTGTTGCCGAAGTCAATAAGTTCAATAACCTATCAACCAGTACTTGATGCTATAATGATACCTTTCTAAACAAATATCTAGCAACAAAAACTACTCTTTATTGTGTACAAAGATGAATAACAAATTACCATTCTAATTAGAAGCACGCAACATACTTATTAGAACACACCTGTTATAGGTATTATTTTATTGTACCTAATAAATGTATTATTATCGCTCGCCACCTACATAGCTATTTTAAAGAGAATGATTGATCACGTAGAGTCAATATACAATGTACGTATGAAGCAATCAGAGGCAGGCAATAAATGCGGCTCACTGCATATGTGCATACCCATAAGTGGAAATGCTGCGGAAACCAGTCCTTTCTCACCCCAGGGAATTCAAAACTATACACTTAATAATATTACAATATTTAAATTTAATTTCAGAACACTGTAAACGTCCGACCGTGACCTCTTTTTAAGACCTTGATTAAAAAGTAAAAACACACAGGTTAAATAAGAAAAAGAAACTTGAAAACTCACCAAAAAAATCCTCCCAAGTCATAGAATGATCAGAATCACCGGTCGCACCGTCCATCTTCAAACACTTCGTTTAAAACGCTAACTTAACATTTTCGACGTACAAGTAATAATAACACAAAAAATTGTTTTATTTCTATGTCACCAAACACAAGTAATTTATTACATTTTTTTTGTTTGTTGATAAACAAAAACGCATCGCGTTCGATACTCTCGCGACAGCGGGGCAACGAAACGCACGGCCTCACGCTCAGCGGCTGATTCGTGAATGAATGAAACGAAAATGTTTGTTCCGGACGGACTACGTCGGTATACGTGTATACGACCGTGCATCTACCGAGCCGGTCGCAGCCGCACGCACACAAACTTCTCTTGAGTTTATCTTTTGCTTGCTCAACTTATAAAATAAGCATTATGTTGTGTGTAGAGGTTTCCTGTATATCTACATACCTACATACGTGTCGCGTCGTTGTGAAACTGCATATAGATAAGATGTAAAAGTATGCAGTCACATAATAAGCATCAAGAAACATAGTGTGTAAGGATCTTCATTGCGAGGACGCATCAGGCTGTGCAATGATCTCCCTGCTGTAGATTTCTCTAGCGATTACAAAATGAGATTCTTCAAGAAGAGCATTAGAAGGTTTTTTATGGATAAGTAATATACCCATGGCATGCCCATAGGTCACAATAGCTACTTTCCATCAGATGGGCTGTGTCCTTGTCTGCCATCTAAGTGAAATAAAAAAAGGTGTTATCATCAAAATCTGTGTTATCTTCTTAACGTTTTTCAAGTTATTTGTCATAATGACTACCAAACGCTCGTTCCTACTAAAGGGTTCGATTCCCGCTTCCCGCATCTAACTCTTCCTAAAACTGTCCTGCCAACTGTCAGCAATGTAAGCTGATAGTTAATACAGTATGCAGAAATATTGCCTACCTATTTTAGGAAACTACGGACACCACATAGGTTCTGGCTATACTGATACTGTAGCAACACAGTGTTTTGTTAACCGTCGTTAAATTTTGATTAACCCTAGAATACTAAACATCGCCTGACAGGCCGCACGAGGTCAGTTTTTTCCGGTTATTTCAAAAACGCGCCCGCGAGGCGTATTGTGCTTTCGTGCCAATTCGGTATACACCGCGCCGCAGACGTCAGCGACCGCGGGCCCTGGCGCGGACGCTCCGTTTTCAAAATATAAGCTACTGCATCGCCTTGGAGGCGATCCTTAGTATTAATGGTAAGTTATTTATTTTTTTGTTACTTATTGTTTTGCGTTTTTTAGCATGTAGCCATGTTATAATTTGGCAAATGATTACTTTCTTTTTAGATGGATCTCAACCATGATGAACAAATAGCCGAGTCCTTACTAAATGAGAACTCTGACAGCGAAACTGAGGACTACCTAGAAGTCGATCCTTACGACTCGAACGATAGCGTAGTACATGTTTCCGGGCCCTAAACAAGATGGTAGAAACTGTGATTGAACCAGGAATAAAAAAGGCAAAGGAAGTATGTTGTGTAGCTGTTATTGTCTTGCTAAAAAACAACGAATGAGTGTTTATTACTGCGCTAAATGCAATAAAAACTAATGCTTGGTCATCATCCTGTGACCAAAAATGAAAGGTTGACTTCAAATTAGTTTGTAGACAAAACTGTGATGTTACCATAAGTTTGATTTAGTATCTTATAAAGTTTATATCTTGAATAATAATATTGATGCCAAAAAAGCAGAAATACAAAAGTTTCTTCTTTTTACCAGTCTGTTCAAAGACTGTTATGTTACAAGAAAAAATGTTCATAACTATAAGTTTTAAGTTATAATTTATGACTAATGCTGATTTTGAAGAAGAATTTAGAGTTTGGTTTTGGAAAGGGTATAATTTCACCTGTTATTTATTATAATTTTTATAAAAAAATAATAAACAACTAATATAATAAATTGGTTTTATTTAAAAAGTAGCCTGCCAAGCGATCATTAGTATTAAGCAGTGGTAAATTTATATTAGTATTCTAGGGTTAAAGTTAATAACAGCTCCCTTGAACTTTCTTAATGTAAACAAACTGAAGTCTCAAACAGCTGTTTTATTGTATTTTATATTTTAATAGTGATAGCCTTGTATAACAATACGGATACCTCCAGTCCATTGAAACAAGTAATGTTTTAGTTAAAAGCATTTTATTACAGTGATATTCGTATCAACTCAACTCAAGGCATTGCAATAATTATGTTGCTAAAATCTGGGAACCGGTCCTAATATATGTAACGAACATTTTTGTAATTTTATGATGATGACATGGTAATTAGTCGATGATTGAAACGAACTTTCATCTTAGTTTGAATATTAGAGATGATTTTAATAATATTAGGCGATTATGTATCAGTCAAACCTATTGATTACTGTGACTAATTAATAGTGTAAGTGCGCTATACCTATTAGATACTACATAATATAAAAACACAATTCATTACAAATGTTTATGCGAATGTTATTTTACTTGATTTAATTTTAAATTCATGTACTTTAAAAAGTCGTTTTATAATTTAGTAACTCGACTAAATATTTTATCATATTGAATCGATTACTTACTTCATGTTCATGCCAAGCCCGTCTCTAGTAACACAAACAACATGGCGGAATTTTGATCAGTTGTTATGTTTCGTTAATTTTTTATACGCTCTGTGGTATTATTACCATTATAATATTCCCATAATTATTGAATTTCTATATGTACTCATAAAGTTAAATAGTCTCCTTCAACTTTCAATACTCATATGAGGTTTTCAGTGGATCTATGGGCTCCTGTGATATGACTTGGTAAGTGTACTTTTTGTAGAAAATAACGGATAATTTCATTATCTCGTCACATTGAAGAGCACGTTGTAGTTTATTAGATTAATGTATGTCTTTATGCAACTCTGATTTCCTTCCTTGCAGGGCGTCAGAAGCTACAGTTGCGTAGATATTTACATGTAAAAGAAAGTCATTGAGCTGAATAGATTACGATAATCTGGATGTTTTCGCTATGCCGCGGCGCGGAACAGAGATAGTACAGCTGCCCTTACCTCCTAAAAAGAAAACAAAAGTCGTGGAGGAGCCTCCGAGTCTGGATGTGAGTTATTGTGATGATGAGGCTTTGCCACCCGGAATTGTCTTCACTGATGTGCTGCAGAAGAAATGGCGCATTGGGAAACCTATAGGTAAGTGAAAACCTTCACTGACATCTTATAATAACAGTTCTCACGACAGTGCTATTTCCAAATGTAACATACAACTTTCTTAACAGTCTACATGAATTCAATGTAATACTTAAAAAGTGTAATATTTACTTACAATAATTGTATATTTTCAATACATTGGTTAATCTACTAGCCGCATTTCCAGTGGTATGGTTATGATTTTTGGGAGGAAATTTCAATCTCACATAGCCAAAATTAAACTTGAACCATCATATTACCCTGTGTGAATCTTAGGGCAAGCCCTAGGTCTTCAAAAGATGTTTGGCACAAAACAACATAAAACTTAACCTCACCTGTACATCAACAATGCAGAATATTTCTGTGTGTTTCTATGAATAACATGTATATACTTACAAAAAAGATGTATCTTAGTATATTTATCCGCATACTAAAATCCATAATACAAGCTAGTTTAGCTATGCTTACCATGGGTCTAGGGCCACCTCATACAATTTCAAATTTTAAAACATTTTAGGATGATCTACAAAACCTAAAATAGATCATCCTAAAATGTTTTGAAACTATTTTTTTTATTTTAATATATAGCCTTACTTTCAGTTCTGTACCATAATCAAATCCATATTTGTATGGCAATAACCTGATTATGACAACAATAAGGGTTGTTGTAATCAGTAGCCTTAGCACGAAATACTCCCGAAGTCATAATGTAAAGGTATCGAAAGAACGGAGCATTGCGATTGGCAGGCTACACATGCACACAGGTTCACAAGAGGCAAACTGCCAATCACAATGCTCTGTTTTCTCGAAACCTTACATTACAAATTCAATAGGAGTTCATGAATGCTACTGGTGATTGATCTTATAGTTGCCCCTATATCTTAAATGAAAAACCAGTCTCCTTTCATGTCATGTATCCGAATACATAGTCACAATATATTTAAATAAAACAAATATTAGTACTTAGTCATTTCAAATGCATCATACTTTTTAGCACTTATTTCTTAATCATGTTTGTAGATATGACGCTCCATGTTGACTTAACTCCTACCATTTTGTAATAATAAATTGTTCAGTAACCAAGACTTAAAACATCCAATAAAAGATAAATCTGTCCTATGTAATAGAAAAAAGTGAAAACTACATCTCCCAGAAGTTGTTTACCTGAACAAGTCATAGAAGCACAAGTATCAGCTCAATGAGCTGCTAGTGTGGTTTCTATAAATAATAATCAATAATGTATAAATGTGTAAAAACCGCGGTAGTCTAGTGGTATAGGTAATGGCCTGCTGAGACGAGGTCTCGAGTTCGATCCCAGGTTTATTATGGCACACACCAATGACTTTTCGAAGTTATGTGTGTATTTATCGCAGGTTTATAAGGGCCCGGTTAACGGCAATAGGCTCGCCACCTATTACATTGGGACCTAAACATAAACTGGCGAAATGTGGGTGCTAACACCTCTGCCTACCTCTTCGGGGATAAAGGTGTGAGTTTATGTTAAGTAATGTATATAAAATATCAAACTTTGATAATGTAAGGGTATAAACAGCTGATTAATGGACAAGCAAGTTATACTTTTGGGATTGACTGGACAAATTAGTTTTTTTTTTTTCACAAATCAAATCATATTTATTTGTTTAAACATGTGTTATACATACATGTGCATGCAAGATGTTAGGTCAACAATTTTATTATGTCCAACATGTTTAGCCATATATGTACTCCTTCACTGTATTTATTAATTTACCTTTACACTGACTTTACCTGAGGTCAGCGTAAAGGTAAACCTTTGAGAATGCTGCAAGGCGAAAGAGGTTAGGTAAATTAATAAATACAGTTGCGAAGTACAAGGGTGTTATCAATTATGTATAAAAGTGAGCTCCACCAAGTGCCATCAACCAACAGTATAAATAATGGTTCATAATTACTCTGTCACTTTCTCAGACCTAGGTTTTGTGTAATGATTGCATGTCACTTGCACACTTTGTCTCTGTAAGTATTACTAATAACTAGATAAGCGTCGGTAGCTTAGTGGTTAAGGGTTCGGTCTTACGATCGAGAAGTCCCGAGTTCGAATACTGGCCATTACACTATCGGCGTCAACCCACTCCTAACACAAGCCATAGAGCTTAGCTAATATTCTTTCTAATCAAAAAAAAAATTTCACTTATAATGTTGTCTTCTTTTTCTTTTTATTATATTATTGTCTGCAAAATTGCCACAAGTTTACACTTATCAAGTTTAAAACACTAAAAGAAAAAAAGAAAAGCATACCCAAAGAATATCAACTGATATACCAATCTATATTAAGAAAAAACAGTTCTACACTACAAAAGAAAGTCAAAATAATATTCATACACGCATATTTTATACTAATTATGCGAACTAAGTACTTACAAAGAATGTGTATTAACATCTCATGTGACAGAGAAAACTTGTTTCAAACTAGACGGACCACTTTAACCAACTATCTATGAGTTGCATGTTATTTTAACGTAGGTTTGTGTAAGTACCCGTAGCACCTGTCTCTTATGAAGATAACATCGATCATTTATTTTTCTTACATCTCTAATGATGTGTAACAGAAACTAGATAAAAAATAACTTATGTATTCAATATTTAAGGAAATCTGGTTCGTAAAGAAAGTACCTTTAGCACGAAAAATGATTGGATTCGTAACGTGCACACAATAGTACGAAATTGAAAGTTGTAATGGTAATTTCGATAGCAAAACCGTCTGGAATGTATTAATTTGGCGGAAAAAAAAGTATTTTTTCACTTCTCACACATTTTTCTATTCGCCTGTACATTATTCCGGTACTTTAAATAAAAAAAATATATTTTAATCCGTCCAATTAAAACTTACAGACGATTTTCCGAACAAACCTCGTGTCCAAAATCATTTTTAGGTGACTACTTGTACTTACCTCTTTTTACGAAAATTGCGCGGACGGAGGAGTATAAATGAAATTTATACCAATAGACCTTTCATAAAGTACCTACTCATAATTCTTTTATTAAGCATGGTCGAATTTCGATCAATGCTCGGCGACCACAAGACATCGGTAAATAGTAGTAATAGTAGTTCATCAATGCTTATGTATGCATATAAATAAACAATACTTGATACCTATAACAAAAAGGCAATCTTTGAGTAAGATCCGAAATAGCGGCGCCATTTTTGACAGCGTTTTTACTATACATCAGCTACCTCTACAAGACGCAACATAACTCATTTTTTTTAATGTATCGGTGTTCCGCGCTCGGTTAAGTTACATTAATAGGTATGCGTGCTTCGCGAAAACGGTATCAAAGTTTCATGCATTCAAAACCACAGTCAAAGGCTTTCACAGGGTCTTAATTTATTAACATACAATAAAATCACGCCAGTTCATCTCTGAAAGTGTAGGCAGATTGTGTATGAAACACCCATGTTTCGTCAATATGATTTTCTTTCCCATGTAATAGGGAGCGAGCTTATCTGACCCTATTCCTGTGGCATGGAGAAGAGGACAGCTCTATCCCTTCTACGACATCTATTGGAAGAGTTGGTGTGGCTCTATTCTGTTCCATCGAGAGCCAACACAGCTATTATAATTTCATTAATAAAAACCTAATATTTTAATTTCAGGTCGAGGCAGCTTCGGCAGAATCTACCTTGCCTCAGATGACGTGGACAAAGAAGTCACAAAGCTAAACGCTAGATACGTAGTTAAGATAGAACCGCACACAAATGGCCCACTGTTTGTGGAGATACACTGCCTCATTAGGACTGCACAATCGTCACAAGGTATTTATACAAAATTTGCTGCCCCGGCGAATTTCGTACCGCTAATTTCTTTTCCTTCTTTCTGGAATTCAGATCCGTTCTTGCCTATACCGTTGCCGGTAAAATAAAGTCGTACCTTCTATTCAAATTTTCGCGTGTGTTTCTGCTCCCGTTCCCGATGCACTTTTTATTCAATGGAAACCTCATAAGTATTCTATGTCTTTGTCCTGGTTCTAAGCTATCTCCTCACAAATCTTTAGCCAACTCGGTACAGCTGTTCTTGAGTTATAAGTAGTGTAACTAAAACAGCTTCCTTTTACATACATTATGTGTTCATATATGAAGAAGAAGTGACAGCTTTGTGCTAGGATAACTTACTGCCAGCAAATGAGAAAGTTCCCCGAGGTGAAAAGGGCTCAGATGCAACTGTGACGAAATGATAATAATACTTGCACTCTATAAGAGCCTCAGCATGGTGACAGAAATATCTCTTCATTTTCTCTTTGATCAGTTTTGTCATGTTTTGATCTTGAGACACATTTTTTCAACGATTTCATTGGTCAAGATACATCTATATCGCCATACTGCGGCGGCAGGATTAGGTTTTTTCTAGTACGTAATCTAGTCTTGTTTCGTCACTCGGATTTATCATTTAATGTTTGTATTCTGATTCCAGTCAAAGCATGGCGCCAACAAAACAAACAAAAACGTATCGGCATGCCTGTCTACATCGCAAGCGGATCGTTCACAGACGAAAACACCAACACTAAATATAGGTTCCTTGTTCTACCACGCTATGACATAGATCTCCAAAAAGTTATATCTAGGACCAAAGTATTAGACCTTAAAAATGTCCTAGTACTTGCCATACAAATTTTAGACGTGTTAGAATACTTACACAACCAAGGCTACACGCATTCCGATATTAAAAGTTCCAATTTGATGCTCGGTTTTGATGGCTCAAGAACGGGCAAAATGCCTGCAGTGAGACTGACACCCTCGTTCCAGAAAGAGACTAAAGAAGTTGCCGTGCTGTCTGGAAAGCATAGAAGGGCTAAGGCTACTAAATCTAGAACTTCAAATTATTATGATGATGAAGACTTCATCATTAAAGACTACAAAAGTCCATCGAATTCAGAAGATAACACGGATAGTGATAAAAGACTTGCTAATGTTAAGAAGAAGTTGAGAAAGATTCTATCAGACAGAGATAGTAGGACCTTGCACAGACATCATGCATTTAACCTCAGACAGTTGTCCAACTGTGTCAACTATGAGGATATGAGCAGCTCTGTATGCTCAGACCAGTCGTACCAGAAACTATTGGACGATTTCGGAGATAAAAACCTTATTCGAACTACGAAAGAATTTCAAGAGCAAACAAGGAAGAGAAATTCTAGCGATAAAGGTGATGCTGAACATCTAGATGAGATTTATCAAGAAGCAGTTGTTTCACAGTCTAATGGACAAATATACTTATTAGACTATGGACTAGCTTCCAAATTCTTAGACTCAGAAGGTAGGCATAAAGACTTTGGCATGGATGCAAGGAAAGCCCATGATGGAACATTAGAATACAGCTCAAGAGATTCTCATATTGGAGCTCATTCAAGAAGATCCGACCTGGAAACACTTGGCTACAATTTGCTCGACTGGCTCACGGGAACATTACCTTGGAAGACAACTGAAGTATTGTCTGAACCAGATTTAGTGCACGCATTAAAGAAAAACTTCATGAATGACAAGAAAACTCTTCTCAAAACATGTTTTAAGACTGAATTCTACCCTCAGTTTATGGAAAAATATTTAGAATACATCACAAGTCTTGATTTTAAGGAAAAACCTGATTATGATTATTGTAGGAGTTTGTTTAAAAGTGAACTGTTGAAAAATGGCTGTACTAGTGATAAGGAAATATTATTGAACTTCGCTGAACCACCAATGTCGCCGATGAATCGCAATAAATTATGCTATTCGAAAAGATTCGGCAGAAAGAATACCCCTCCTAATTTTCTTGCGCGAAATGGAATCAAGAAGGCATTCGAAAGAGAAAATGTTTGTTCTCTTGAAAACGATTTAAAATTAGAACTTTTGAAGCAAACGTTAAACAATTCTAGTGACGGTATTAGGAAACCTTGTGTTTCTAGAAACTTCTTTATATCGGACGCCGATTTAGTCGCTCGTCTAAAGAAGTCTCTCATGCCGCACGACATTTTCGGCAAGAAATTATCACCGAAAAATTTACGTTCTAAAAAGAAACCAATTAAAAAGCGTAGAGGTGTGAAAACTCATAGAAATAGTATCGGCAAGTTCGGAAACTTTATGGGATCGGCACGGCAATTTACGTGGGCGGAAATTTTAGCTGGCAACCCGGAGGACATTATTCGAAAAGATCGGAATACAGCCGCTGGAAGTTCAGAATACGATGATGATGACGAAACATGCAAGTATAGAATCAGAAAACTATCAAATGCTTCTGAAAGTAGCGACTCCCATTTACAATCGCCATTAATGCAGAAGGATTATTTACAAGATGTGAATCTTACTTATGCAATGAAAGAAGTACTAGCTTCATTTAAAAGGAAGGTTGCCGGTAAGCCTAAAGAACCGGAAGATCCTATAGAAGGCTTAGAAGGATACACACCCGCAATGATTAGAGTATATAGAATCAAAGAGAAAAGAGAAGCGAAAGAAAAATTCGACGCTTTGAAACAACAAGCCCTTGTGAAGAAAGAATCTGTTCAAGTTAAAACAAGATGTACAAGGTCTACAAAAGCTAAGACTGTTCCAATATCCAGTTCAAGAGTAACAAGACAAAGGGGTAGTGCTGAGAGTGGTAAATCTGTAGAAGTTGATGAAGTTATTCCTAAGAGTAGCAGTAGAACAAAATCTAAGAGTAACAAGAAGGTTGCGAATGGGAAACAAGAGATAATAGAAGAGAAGGAATCGTCACCCGAAAGTGTTAAATCCGTACCAACATTCAAAACAAAAAGTGAGTAGTACTTTTTCTATATTTTTTAGTAATTTTTTTTCTAGGACACGTGAATTTGACTTCACCTTGCCTTATGGTAAGCTGTATGCGTAGGTATTACATACATCTTTGTTTTTGTGTCCTTAGTAACAAATTCGTCTTCATTCGATAGTTCATGCAACATTCCCTGTAGTGTACAAAGCTTGCATTTTGAAATGTAGTGTCCACATTACATATAAAATATTTGATTTATGCAACTGTCGTTTGCCTAACCCAACCCTGAGAGTAAAGCCTGTGTCACTTTGTTCAACAATTCAGCAGGTTTATTGACATGAGATTAGCTGCCATACACACTGAGGATTCAACCCCTTTTTACATTATTAATAACTAAACTCTTACTCAAGTAACTTTTATTAATTAACGACTGAGTAAGGTTGAGTTGTAGAAAATGCTTGAGGCATTAAGTCGGCCTGTGTACATATGTGCATGAATCTTTAAAATAAATAAAAATTAAAAATAGTTACTCAAGTCGCCAACTAGCAAAGAATGATTTGAACAAATGCTTGAATGAAGAAAGATTATACCCATATACGTTAGATAAAACTTGTGCAAATTTCATTACCGTATATTTGCACAAGCCTAGGCTTGCTTGAACGTGTATGACTATCATAACACTCATCTAATCAAAGACTTAAAATACTATCATAGACTATTACTAGACCAACAAACTTATCGAATTTAAAATGTCAGTGGCAGTGACTTGTGACTATTAGTATAGAGACATTGATGTCACTGCAATATCTATTTCTGTCAAAGTTGATAATGGTTTATAAAAAACTATTTCACGTTTCATATACTCTTGTTACTTTCTCACGCCTAGGTTTTGTGTAAAGATACGTTATATATCACTCGCATCACATTATTTAACAGAATCTCATGATGCTTTTTGTTCTTACATTACAGAAACATCTTCAAGGAGTCATAGCACCCCAGTTATTAATAACCGAAGGAGATTGAGAAGCAGTAAACGCAAAAAACAGTAACTGTTTTGTTTAGGACTGGTCATGGAGACCTCTTATGATCTTTGACCATGATTAGATGGTGACCAGCCATGTGCTAGCTTGCATTTTAAGCAAAACGAAACAAAAAAACAATATTTCTTTAAAAAAAAACATTTAA
Organism: Pelosia muscerda; assembly: GCA_963691645.1. NCBI lineage: Eukaryota > Metazoa > Arthropoda > Insecta > Lepidoptera > Erebidae > Pelosia > Pelosia muscerda. The sequence goes on from OY829123.1 coordinate 6,650,229, forward strand.
GCATTTAATTATATTATTTTAAGTTTGTATAAAATGTAAACTAATACGTGACCAGTCGCCTGATTTATAATATTTTTTGGTATACCATAAACTTGAAAGAAGTGTCTTATTTTTTTTTTTCAATGAAACTTAGGTAATGTGCTACAAAAATCCAGTAAATGAACACCTAGTGAACTTTTTTAATAATTATAATAATGACGATAGATAAAATAATTTTACAAGCATTTAAATAAATGAATTGACTTAATATTACTTTTTATGACAACTTCACACAAGCAGCTTTGGCATGTTTTTATGCATGTTTGCTTGTCTGTGTTATAGTGTCAACATAGATAGAAAGAATGGCAGCGGAGAGGATTTTGTTAAGGCACTCAAAAATCAACTTTAAAAGTGCTCAGAGGGGACTTTTCAAATCTAAATTAATTTTCAATAGATTAATGCTCAAAATTTAATCATTGATTTATAACTACACTATATTTATTTTTATATCACGTTACTGTCCATCCTGCTAAGGTTGTCTGGAAAAGTTCGTATATCAAGAATAATCTATCTATCTATATAAAATGCATATATATGCTTGAATATGACTGAAATGTTCACACCTCCTCGATACATTATGCCAATATGCTCTTTATTTTCATAATCCTAAAGATGATTTTTGAGTGTTGATCCTACTCTACTCTACTTTCCGTGCCTCAAAGGGCACGTTAAGCCGTCGGTCCCTGTTATACTTTGTACTTTGTTTGACGATTGGGACCGGGGATCTATGGCAGCCGTTATATAGGGAAAATGGATGGCCACCCTTCCAGTCAATGGCACCCTACTGGAAGTACCTAGTAATAGTGAACTAATCTACTTCAGTAGTCAATTAGGAGGATAATTCTTAGTACCTTTTGGTAATTTAATTATACAAGCATGGCGACTGGCCTCCAGTAGCCTCGCTGCCTCGATCTTTCTGCTTTATGGTATACAAAAAAAATAAAATTTAAAGAGGTTATGTCCCGCGTAGTGCATGCGGAACCATAACTACAGAACCGTCGATGAGTGTTGCTTTTTAAAAATTGATTAGAATAAGATTTAATGTAGGAACCGCCTTAAATATTCTTTTTATTTTTGTCAAATCATCTAGTGGTATTACTTATTGGTAAGTAATACCAACCGTTTTGTTTTTTCGTTCTATGAAATAAGGTCGTTGGTGTAATCCCACCATGGTTTTTATATTGATTTTCTTTACAAAATTGTGAGATGAATGTTTTTGAATAAAACTGTGATTTTAATTTGTGTGACATACAATTATTTGACTAAGTAACCACAGTAAAAAAAAATCAACTGATGTCTTTATAGGTACGGGTTTTACCATCCACCGTTAAAATTAAATAACTTTTAAAAAGCGAGGGGCCTTAGGGTAAGTGCACACTATCGACATCGCAGCGGAAACTACTCTCTTTGGCATGCTACCTTAGGGATCTCGCCAAAGGGTCCTTTTCCTTACCGATACCGATAATATGCACCGGCCTTTAACAAAGCAATGGTGCTACCATGAAACGTAAATCTGCAATCTAGAGCACACGCGAATCAAATGGTAGACGTCGAACGAACGTCTTCGGGTCCTATCGCACGATAGATTCGTTTTATATTAAGGTGTCTATGCCCCGAAACTTCGGTCTGAAACTTCGGATGTGTATTTCATGGTAGTATTAATGACCTCTAGTCTAGCTCATTGTGTCAGAGTGATATTTCTTGCAATTATAATAGCCTGTAAAATGTCTGATAGAAATTGATTCTAAAAAATGGCTGTATTCGAATATCTTTTGCATTTAGTAAACTTAAAATTGTTTTCCTATATATTTACGCAAGTAGTTTAGCCTATTTCCAACAATTTTGGCTTCACGTTGTCTTGTGTTATTCCTCTTAGATCAATAAATAATTTTGTTCAAATGGACTTCTTTTATTTCAGTATGATAACTACTTAATACTTCTAGTAAAATACATACCTACACAGGTAATTACTTTTTACAGTAGTACTACTGGGAAAAATTGGCCAAATATGACACCTACGAAGTCTTACTATCAGTAAGTCTATTGGGATGAAAACTCCCAGTAGTACTACTGGTAAGATTACTAGAAACAGGGGATTATTATTGCCAGTGTGTACTCACGCTTTTGTCTTTGAGGGGGAGCAGGTGGAGACCATTGCCCACCTTCATCACATCTTTATGATTTCTATCCTTACTATTAACGGATAATAATTTACTTTGGGAAAAAGGTTCAGAGAATGATGAATATACTTTGTTCCTCTATTGCCATTAAAAGTTGAAGATAAGTTGATGGCGCCATATTGACTTAGCAAGGGCTATGTCTATTTATAGTCTGCGACAGGCTGATTGATGAATTGATTGTTGATGATGTTGAAACCACAGCACACATTGGCCACATAGAACAGGTATGACTACACAGTACTTAACACTCTCAGTCTCAGCTTATAACTTATATTATATAATAATAATCTATGTAACAATGACACTCAAAATACCGCTGGCGCTGCAGCCTTTTTCAAATCCCTAATTCCTAAATTCACATCCCTAATCCGAAGTCGGTGCGTGTGGTTATGTCGGATTTGAACTGACCGAAATCGTGTTGAACTGGCCGTGTGGCCGTCTTGTGCCATCAGTTGCCGAGTGTGAGGTAGCCTCTGGCATATCGCTCATGTCCCGGTTGACCCAGGGCCTCCTATATAGTAATACTCGGTAGCAAAGGCCCTCTCAGGGTACAGCGGCCTGAGCCTAGCAAACGCACAGAAAAAAAAAAAATGTCATTCGGTTCAAATGTCAAAGATGACAGAATGCTGAATGAGTGAGAATGACAGTGACGTTTTAAACGATTTCGCTGATGCATGGGCAATGTGTTTATTTACTGTAAAAATATATTAATTGCCTAAATTATCGCCGTGTCCACTACAGTGATAGTGACAGGTTATGAAGGCAACAGTCTACTAGTTTGTTTTCATTTATAACATTTTAACTTCATGACATAACCTCCAAGCTCCTGCATAGCAATCTTATGTAAATTTATTTTGTTTTGAATTAATTATGGAAACTGAAGCTAAAAAGATTATTCGAGTTGGTTCACGAAAAAGTGAAGTAAGTAGCCGTTCTTTTTATAAAGTTCAGAGATATTTTAAATGAAATATTGAAATCAAATGTATCTAAACAAGGCCATACTTGACTTCAGAAGCTTATTATAATTCAAATTATTATTCCAATTTAGAAAATGCTCTTGCTCTCCATACCAAATAGGTATTATACACAAGTTTTAGTGTCAGTCAATAAGTAATAATGATAATTATTATAACTTTTCTGAAGTTTAGTATAAATCTTATCAGTAAAATATTTTGTAAACTCATGCTTGTCTCGACTACGTAATAAATATCTAATGAATGACTTTGAATATAATTAATATACAAGGCCTTTAAACTTTTGCTTTAAAATATTAATCTTGATGTAAGATGTATATTCTGAATTGTGCATTCTTTAAAAGCTAAACTAAATCCACACACACACATAATATAAAACTAAACTAATAGTTCAATAACTAACTCTATCTACATTTCAAACTTTAACATTGTATTTAAATGAAATTAAGAAAAGGTTTATAGACCTTTATGAGTTTATGATATCAATATTACTAACAAACAAGGTTTAAATTTCTGGCCAATTCTTGTAAGTAGTAAAAATATTCCGAAAACTCAATCTCAATGAAATCTCTATTTCCCAAATGTAAAAAAACAATCTCTAAAATTGTATTGTGAGAATACCATTTCTGATTATGTTATGAGAATTGGCGTGGTAGTTAACTGCCAATTGCTTGCCTCACAATACATTATTTATACTTATTGTTATGAAGAAGTAATGTTTGTAAGGTTGTTGTGGTTATCTCTGGATCTGCTGAACCAATTTTGATAATTCTTTCACCAATTATGGTGTGGTAGGTTTCTAACCTTGCTTTCTTAACCATTTTTCATAGACTATAACATATTTTTTTTTGTTACAGCTTGCTCTTATTCAAACTAACTTTGTCATTGATAGTCTGAAGAAAATATATCCAGATAAGGAATTTACAATAGGTAATTTTACTCTTCTAATATTTATTAAGATAAGAAACTTGAAATTGAAAGGTGGCTTCCATTAATATTTATTCTCTGTAACATTTAATTTTTTTACATGATTCTCTAATCATGTCAAAATGTGGGTGCTTGCACCTCTGCCTACCTCTTCGGGGATATAGGCGTGAGTTTATGTTGTTGTTTTTTTTATACTGAATCAATTAATAAGTTATTTATTTTGGATTTTACGGGCACACCTACTGTCTAACCCCCAATATGTATTTAAAAGAACCCAATGTCATGGCAGAGTATGAATGTGTTCTGTTTGGAATTAAAACGTTGGCGTCATGGGGTCAGAGCACCCGTTACCTCTTCAGGGATATTGAGAGACATATGGTCGATTGAGACACTTATGGTCGAAGCTTAACCGCTGGTCTCGAAGGCTGGCCTCTTCTTGGGACAGAGAATAAGCATTGCCATGCAGTGAGAATGCTGCCAGTCTTCTGGGAACTTTGCCACACAAAGTATTTAAATTTTTTGTCTTTTTTTAGCGTAAAGTATCAAACACTTTTTATTTTTAGTTTTATTTAATAATTAATTTGTTATTTATGTTACAGTTACTAATTTAATAGAAATAAATGCAATAATTATATCATTTCAGTAAGTATGACAACATTGGGAGATCGTGTACTGAATATATCATTACCAAAAATAGGAGAGAAGTCCTTATTCACAAAGGATTTGGAAGATGCTCTGAGAAACGACTCGGTGGACTTTGTGGTGCACTCACTAAAAGATCTGCCGACTACACTGCCAGATGGACTGGCTATAGGAGCAGTTTTTGAGAGGTAATTTAACAACTTTACATAATAATCATCATCATTGTTTTTGCGTTAGTCCCGGTCGCATCCATGAACATTGCGTCTGCTTAAGATATCATAGTACACCTAACATATTGGGCACAGGGCCCTTTGACTATATACAACTACATAGACAATATTGAAATTCCTATAAACCTGCTATAAATACACACATAACTTCGAAATGCATCGAAAAGTCATTGGTGTGTGCCATGGTAAAACCTGGGATGGAACTCGAGACCTCGTCTCATTCCATTACCCATACCACTAGGCTACCGCGGTTTTTAAGTACCTAAACAAATGAACTATAATTATAAATATGTATGTATGTATGTATACGTATGTATATATGTATGTATGCGAAATAGACTAGCGAGTATTACGTAAACAGATTGACCATTTGTTCAAGAATTAAAATTCAATTACCTATTGAAGGAAAGGGAAATGATGCACTAGTTTTCTGTAACCTAGCGTCGATATTATTTTCTAATACCTTGAATTTCCACTTGTGATTGGTGTGTGTAATCTACTAACTATGCCCTGCTGTTTCACCCCATTGTATCTACAGATTCTCATTCATTCTCTGAACCTACTCCCAACTCAGTTGGGGTCGGCTTTCTAGTCTAACTAAGATGCGGCTGAACTTCGATATTCCACAACCAAATTGACGATATCGAAGTTCTGTAGTTAGGCTTAGTCGGACTTTTGAGGGCTCCAACTACCCGTAACGACTGCCATAGATGTTCGTATGGCAATCGGAACCGTCGCGACGGCTTAACTGGTGCTGTCAAAAGTATGTAGGGTTATTATTAACAATTATAAAACGATATTGTTCTGTTTCGTTTTCAGAGAAGACCCAAGAGACGCATTGGTGCTTAGAGAAGATTTCAAAGACTATACACTGGCAACATTGCCCGAAGGGTCGGTTATAGGTGAATATTTATATGATAACTACTTCATTTTTCTATGATGATAACTAATATTCACTAAGTTTATTCACATATTTAATTTATATTTTCTATTCACTTTCATCTGTACAAAAATCGATATACCTATTCATGAGATATAATTTTTTTTTTGTTAATTTATGGCACGTCAATTTGACTTCACCTCGCCTGATGTTAAGCCGAAGGCAAAGTCTCATAAAAGAGGTCACCATTGCAAACACGTTCAGTGCTACAACGGCCTCATCAGATGCTTTTTCACGTCCCGCTTAAAGGACCCCGGACTCATAGTCCGCTGAATACTTACCTAAGGGTCCAAGGGATGCCTATAACCTGATTCCGGCTTGCTCTGCAAACGGAAGCCATGGTATAATTCCATACATACCGGTATAACGGGGTGAATAGGGATCCAAGGGTGAATAGGGATAAAATGGTCAATGAAATATTTTACATAATTTCTTTTACTGGATCTCAAATAAGCCTCTTATCAGATATTTGATGATTCTCTTATTACAACAAACTAGTCCAAAATTACGGTTGAAAGAAAATAACTACAGAATTTAGCTGACCATTTAATCCCTATTCACCCTTGGATCCCTATTCACCCCGTTTTACGGTACATAAGTTCTGAATCATTCCAGGGTTCGTATTCTGAGGTTAATACGATGTCTTAGTCATGACACTACCGTTTCCTCACCATCATGTGTGTGTAGGCACGTCGTCCCTCCGCCGCACGGCCCAACTCCGAGGCAGTTTCCCTCAGCTGAGGGTCGCCGACGTCCGAGGGAACTTGAACACGCGCCTCGCCAAACTGAACAGCGGCGGGCAGTACGCCGCGCTACTGCTGGCCAGCGCCGGCCTGCACAGGATGGGCTGGAGCGACAAGATCTCGAAGGTATACCTACCGTCGTAATATATCTTACACCTAAAAATCAGCTCTATATTTGCACTTAACCTTGGTAGCCTAGTGATATGGGTAATGGACTGCTGAGACGAGGTATCGGATTCGATCCGCAACGGATTTTGATGCGGTTTTTATAAGATAGAGTGATTGAATTGGAAGGTTTATGTATATATGACATCATGGTGCGGAGCAGGAATGAAATATGTTACAAAAACGTGGTGACGCAGACGAAGTTGAGCGGGTCAGAGATATATGTCATTAGCTATATGAATGGTTGCATGAATGAATGAATTAATTATTATTTACCACAAACACGCAAATGTTTGTTAGTATTACTTATGTTTATGTTAGTATATTAAGTTTCAAAATGAAGAGTATTTGTACAAAGTACAAAGGCAAGCACCATACCCACGCATGACACAGCAATGGTTCTTATGGAGCCTGGCCAGTCTTCATGCGATCAGGTACAGGATGCTGTACACTTGGCTTCAAAAGTGCATGGCAATTACAAATACTAAATAGTTTGCGCTGGTATTCAACGCCATCTGTTGACGAAGTAAAATGGTTCATAAATATCACACTAGATGGCGCCTACATCAGATGATAATCTTAATATATATAAATTTCGTGTCACAATGTTTGTCCTCAATGGACTCCTAAACCACTTAACCGATTATAATAAAATTCGCACACCATGTGCAGTTCGATCCAACTTGAGAGATAGGATAGTTTAAATCTCAAATTATAGTCGCAATTTTAATTTATTGCTAATTATTTGTCTGTTATTATTTGACAGTCACAATTATCTGTTAACTCCAAATGATTCTAACAGATGTCGTCGATACCTTTCGACTGGGTTGACTAAGTAATCAATAGATGGCGCTGCTATGGTAAATCTACGAACGTGTCATATAAGCTACATTTTAACAGCATAATTACCACGTGTTGTTGACGCTATAAAACGCAGACGAAGTTGCGCGGGTCAGCTAGTGGTATATATGATGTGAGTGTTCATGGTACAGCATCTTCCCCCAGGTGCTGCCGTGTGCGGAGATGAAGTACGCGGTGGGTCAGGGCGCGCTGGCCGTGGAGTGTCGCGCCGACAACGCGGAGCTGCTCGCGCTGCTGGCGCCCTTCAACCACCCCGAGACCTACTGCCGGATCCTCGCCGAGAGGAGCTTCCTTAAGGCCCTGGGTGAGTACAGTCCCACCAAGCCGCCACACTAGTGAGGAACTGGATTGTTGATGCCCTAAGTTCGGAATGGAATTGGACTCATTTTTTTTTTCATTTATAGTGGGATAAACCACAGTCTCCGTGGCGTAGCGGTAGTGCACGCGACTGCTATGCACGGGGCGCGGGTTCGATCTCCGCTCAGTGCAAAAAGTTGTATAAACTATATATAATAAACTGGCGAAATAAGGCTAGCACCTCTGCCTACCCCTTCGGGGATATAGGCGTGAGTTTATGTTAATGTTAAAAATGTTGTTTTAACAGGAGGCGGTTGCAGCGCACCTGTAGGAGTATCAACATCCCTAAAACCACTAGACGCGCAGTACCAGTTGACGATCACTGGCGCTGTTTGGAGCTTAGACGGCGCCACCAAACTCGACCACACGTTAAAACAAACATTCGCACAAATCAAACGCACACAAAAACACAAACTGAGCCCTTCAGACGAACAAGAAAGCAAGAAAATCAAAACGAATGATGAAACGAACGAAATTGTTCCACCAACAGTACTTAACGAAACTAATACTGCAAGTTCAAATGAAGAGTTTAAGTCTGATGAGAGGATATTCTGTGGACTGACAGCGAATATGAGTGTGCCAATCGATGTGGTGATCAAATGTGATAACTTAGGTAAGGATTTAGCTAATTCTCTGATAGAGAAAGGTGCTTTAGATGTGATGAAAGTCACTCAGGATATGATTAGAAACTCCGTGGCTAAGAATTCATGATTGTTAATGTTTATTGTTGAGTTTGTCTAAGCCCATATGACGCGAAGAGTAGGTAACACGTGTGTGATGCCTCTGGTGTTGCAAACGTCCATAGGCCACGGTGACCGCTTCCAACAGGTGGGCCGTGTGCTTGTCTGCCACCTAAGTAGTATAAAAAAAAATTAAAAATAACCCACTACCTACGTTTCGAAAACAAGTAATGAATTTATATTGGAAAAAGTGAATGCTGTGCGAATTACAGACGAAAGATCTCCCTAAGATACAAGATTTTCAACAAAATATACACGGTATACGACAATTTCGAATTGTTCCACATAATAGGGGGTGAGCCCGAGAGAGGTATTCTTGAATATTTTTTTTATCATCGTATATAGTGAATGGTATTGGGCTTATCGTTTTGTTTAATACAAACTATAACTGAATTTTATTTTATGGAGTTCTAAACATAAAATGACATTGATAATGTAAAAAATATTGTATAATCAAGGGTTGGGCTACTGGTTGGGCTGAACCCATAAAACCCCATTGGTAACTCCAATGGAATTTGTATATTGTATTTATGTAATGGTAATGAGGAATCGGTTAGAATATAAAAATATCTTAATTTTTTTTTTTGATTGCGTACATTGAATCTGTTTGTCGTTTGTGTTATATGGGGTTTTTCGAGAAGGGCTGCACCATCAAGGCTGGGTGGTGTTGCAAACATCCATAAGCTACAGTGACTGCTTTCCATCAGGTGGGCCGTGTGCTTGTCTGCCATCTACGTGGTAAAAAAAAACCGTATTCGCATTTTACGATAACCACGCAAATAGATGGATTCGTCCTATTTTATTTCTCTTATATTCATAGCAGCTCTAATATCCAAGTCAAAGATGGCGCCGACAGCAATCGATGAAGAGATTTAATAAATTAATAAAAGACTCACTACGCATATTCACTTTTCATTGGTAAATGGAGAGACGTTATTTTTATATACTGTATTTTACAGTAAAAAATAAGGTTAAGAGATAGTAGTGTACTTTTTGTCTTATGGGTGTTTGTTATTAGTCTGTGCACTATATATAACGTAACTATATTCAACGGGAACAATTGCCCTGTAGGCCTAAGTTCCTATAGGTAATATAAATAATACGGAACAAATTCCAGTTCTATTACCATTCGATAGCCCAAATATACAGGCATATTACCTATAGGAACTTAGGCTCACAGGGCAACTGTTCCCGTTGAATATAGTTACGTCTATATATAATACTTTTATATAACAGCAATGAAAAGGTGCTAGCCCTCGTTTGTTAAAAAAAAAGTTCCTTATATTGACTATGGACGCAGGCACCAGTAAGCCAATTCTGCTAATTTATAAAGATTCCGTTTCGATTCGATTGGCTATCAAAATCAAATTGTATGTCATACAATTGTATGTATGTTATACACTGCCAATTGCCATAGTAATAATGTATTGTATTGTATTGGGCCTCCTTTTTCCGCACCTAGCCTCCCTTTTTGGGCCATTGTGCGTTTTTGACATTTGAGAGTATGATGTACAATCGAAAGTAAATTTTAACCATCTTAAAACGTACCAGAATTAGGCTTCAGGCCTAATTCCAACGAATAATCGTCTCGTAGAGTCACGACTTAAAAATTGACATGACTTATAGAATTTACATGTTATTTTATTAGGATAAATTAAATTATATTAAAATTTTACCTTCAAATAAAATTTGTATTATGCTTCCATGGACGTCCGAAGTCCATTATGAGAGTACGTCACTTCCTTCACCTCGCTTGGTCGCTAAAAGTAGTTCACTTCCGTTTTCTTGCCGCGCTTTTAGCGCCACCTATCGTTTCCGCTAAACAACTAAGCTCCTTACCAAAGCAAGCCGCCATCTTAGTCATTGTTCGGCTCATAATGGCTTAGCACCAGGAAGAAATTACTGGGACTTCGGACGTCCATGGAAGCATAATACAAATTTTATTTGAAGGTAAAATTTTAATATTATGCGTTCCGATTGACGTCCGAAGTCCATTATGAGAGACTGTTTGTTATCTCCTGGTGGCTTGTATTTTTGGTAATATAGTAAGTGTACAACTGAAACGCAACAATGTGATTGAATATTTATGAATGATTATAAACCTAAATGTACATTGAATAAAGTGCGTATCAATCAATTTATTACACAACTAACGTTAATTATTGGGTTGAAAATATTGTGAAAGAGATTTTTCTAACATTATTTCTCTGTTTACATTATTAATTTCTTTCAAGTAAACCTTTCTTAAGATACTTTCATGTTGCCAATTAGCTTTATCTAGAATATCATTAATTATATGATAATTTTCTACCCAATTTAAGGATGAAACAGCTGATCTACAACTTAAAGCTGATGCATGAATTCCGGCATAAGCCAGAATACGCTTCATCCAACCCCCGATGATCGCTGCAGTAGCCGGTCTCGTAGGGCCTTTAGTTACTAAAAACAAATTAGTAATATTGCCTCGAGTTGCCTGTGTCATATTTACAAGTGTGCGTAACCAATATACTGCATCGATGCCTTTATCAGGGGCGGATATAAATGATTGTTGATATGAGGACGAGTCAGTTTTCGACCCGAAAACGGGATGCAAGGTAATAGAATTAGTGTTATCTATAAAATGTTGCCTATCAGTGTGCAACAGAGTAAGGTCGTGTACTCTACGACCCGAAGATAATAATAAAATAGCCGCAGTGCGTCTAGACACTTGATATAAACTATTCAAATCTATCTCTTGCTTTTTTAACAAATTAATCAAAATCCTGGCGTCCCAAATCGGTAATTTAGGCGGTACAGGTTTTGCTAAGGAAATAGCTTTCAGTATATGTTTGACAGTAGGATTAGATGAAATTTTAATATCGGATATAGTTTCGCAAATGGCGGCAATAACCGATTTATGAACGAGAATTGTTCTGTAAGAGAGACGATCCGTTAAAAATAAATAACTGAGGTATCTAGCTACGTCTGGTGGATTCGGAATACTACTCTTCTCTTGGCAAAACCTCACCCATCTACTTCAAATGGGGGCATACCTTGCTGACTTGCGTGGGTGCTAGCATTGTTACCGTGTCCACCAAATTCTTGTCCAGATCTCTGAACTTCATAGGACGCTTCAAAGCGCGACTTTTCAGGTCTGGCCTCCAAAAGAACTTCCTCCACTTGGGTGCTATTAGGATGTACCGGCCGGAGGCTGAATTTAGATGATGTAGTACCCTGGGCATTAGGCTGGGTGGCGGGAATAGCCATGCAAGTCTGTAATGCCAGAATCTGCTGAACGCGTCGTGAAAGTAGGCGTTCGAGTCTGACAAGTCTAGCGTAACATAGTTTGCTACGACATGTGCTGTCTGTGATGCGAACAGGTCCAAGTCTGGTGTGCCCCACATACTGAACAGCCTCGATGTTTCTACGTCTGTTAGGTGCCACTCGGCGGCGGCACGATTCCTTGATAGATGATCGGCTTCTGTGTTCAAAAGCCCTGGTAGGTGATGAGGGCAAAGCACAATGTTGAGACGATCCGCCAGGCTCAGCAACTGACGGGTCAAGTTCAGCAGAAGACGCGATCGCGTTCCGCCTTCGTTTTTTATGTAAGCTACGACTGTCTTGTTGTCGCTCTGAAGAATCACTGTCGAATTCTGGAGCTGCACTGCTTTGCTGATATGACGGCTATCACAGCAAACATCTCCTTTAGATTGCAATGCCACTTGGTCTGATGTTCTTCCCATTGGCCCGTTATCATTTCGTTGTTCACCAAAGCCCCCCATTGAATGTTCGACGCGTCTGTGATGACGTGATTCGTGGACGTTCTCTGGGGATGGATTGCCGATTTCTGACTGACATTTTCCAGCCACCAGTTCAGTTCTGACCGTACCTCTTCTGGATACCGAATCTGCAATTGAGTTTGTTGCTGTGACGTTGTAGAGAACGGCAATGCAACCTTCCCCGGTGGGTGATGAAGGTTGCAAAGTTGAGATGACCTATAAGGCGTTGCGCCTGTTTTAGGTTCCAACTGCCGGTCGCGAGTCGTACTCGCAACATCTGCTGCATTCGCTGTATCTTGTCGGAAGGTAAGGACTTCGTGTTGGATTTGGTGTCCCATGCCACTCCTAGAAATTCGATAAACCTCGTTGGTGTAGTTATCGATTTCTCCATATTGATACAGAAACCCAAGCTGGTCAGAAACTGTATTGCAATTTCTACTTGAGCTGTTAGTGTATCTCGCTTCTGATGTACTATAAAATAATCGTCCAAGTAGACTACTAACCTTAGGCCTTTCTTGCGAAGTATTTCTGCCGTCCAATTTGTTACAGAGGCGAATATTCGAGGTGCTGCAGCTAGGCCGAACGGTAGACACGTCATCTGAAGCAGTTGACCTTGATAGCTGATTCTGAGGAACCTTCTGTGTTGCTTTCTTACAGGCAGGTGATAATAAGTCTGGCTTAGGTCTAACTTCACCATCCAATCTCCTCGTTGTAGAAAATTGGGCACTTGATGATGATTGACTAGATGAAAGTGCTTCGGCTTCACGTACTGATTTAGAGCCTTGAGATTGAAAATGGTTCGACTTTTTCCGTTGGATTTTGGAATTATAAATAGAGGGGATATAAAAGACGGTGTAAGGGGAGCTGGCTCCAAGACTTTTAATTGAATTAGATTTTGAATTTCGGTTGACATTAATTGCGATATTGGGGTCTGATACTTTGTTAAAATATCTAGAGTCGGTAGAACCAATGGAGGAGTCTTGTTGAATGGTATTCTGAGACCTGTTATTAATTTCCGAATTGATCTGGGTGGATTGAAAAGAGCCCAAGTGTTTTGAAAGCGTCTCAGACAACCAGCTGAAAACCCTGTGTAGTCATTTATTTTTATATCCCGCTCTTTTACCCTCTGTTTTATATTTTCTCCCCCCCCTTATTTCTAGCCGACAAGATTCGCTCGGAGTCTTTGCTTTCGGCTTGTTTTGTCTTATAGCTATTGGGGCGGCTTTGAAATGGCTTAGTGTTAGCAGAAGAAGTCGAGGGTTCTGGCGATTTTGCGCGGGTGCGAGTAGAAGATTGGGTCTACTTTTGTAATTTATCTACCCCCCCCCACCCCAATTTTCTGTAAATATAATGATAACTGACCGGGGTCAAACATGTATTCGCAAGAAGGAGGTATTTTAGCCAAATCGTCTTTCCTATACTTATCTTTCAGTTTTTTAGTGTACGGCGTAATTCTAACACTTCGGCTCGTTTCCCGCAAACTATCTGAAGTATATCATGCGACACAGTTTTGTATTCAGAATCCTTACCAAATAACTGGTTTAACTTCTCGTAAAAATAGAAAATAGTTGATGCATTAACTGAAATGTCAGCCGTGGCAAACCAATCAACAAGACTGTAACGCTGAATTTATAGCTTCATTTTTAGCCAAGAACGCGTTGGATAGCGCGGCAAAACTATGAAACCATCGTAAAGGTGTAAAGGGGTCCTCGAGACGACGTAACTCTTCGTTCACTCTAAGCTCGGTAAAGGCAGGAGACGCAATGTACTTTTTCTGAACTTCCGTATATCGAACTGCGTTCCATTCAGACGAGTTAAATCTTTGCATATACTTAATTTTATCAACACGTGATTGCTTTGCCTTTGATACGGTGGTTCTTTAATCGAAACGTTTAAATCTACGATACTACCCGCATTTAATTTAGGTGGATATAGAAATTGTTCACTGGCTGGTGGTGAAGTATTCAACATTTTTGATGTATGTAGCATGATATTAGATACGGGTACTTGCACATTTGAAAATGAGGTAGCCAAAAATTTGTACAATTGACTTACCAATTGCTGTGACAATAAGTCAAACCTCTCATCCAGGTCCCGCGAACGGGAACGCTTTTGTCGTTTCCTAGGTGGTTCCTCTTGATCCGACGAACAATCCGAGGAACTATCATCACTTGGAAAAGTTTTTTCACTACGCGGGATACCCTCTTTACATTTTTTAACACTTAAAGGTAACGGAAGACAAACTACACTGTTTGAAGTTACTTTCTACTTAAATCTCGAAAGTTAATTTAAAATTAATTCAAATATTAATATTAAATTTAAATAATTTTAAAATATTGAATTTTTCGTAGCGACCATGTGCTCGGTTCGAAAAACGACGCAACAATGACTAAGATGGCGGCTTGCTTTGGTAAGGAGCTTAGTTGTTTAGCGGAAACGATAGGTGGCGCTAAAAGCGCGGCAAGAAAACGGAAGTGAACTACTTTTAGCGACCAAGCGAGGTGAAGGAAGTGACGTACTCTCATAATGGACTTCGGACGTCAATCGGAACGCATAATATTGTTACTGTTGTATATTGTTTATAGGGTACTTAGCCATCTTTATTTAAAATAACTGGGACCTAGTAGATTTTAAGTTGACTTATTAAGCGTGTGGCAACACTGGCCGCACAATTAGTTGAGGATATTGTTATTTCAATTTTAATTCATAACTATTATGATAAATTTATGTTCACATAGGTATATCAGAAATATAGGGCGCGCTGCGAAGCACGAACTATAGCCGTAACAATTAGGTACTATTATTTTAATTCTGATTCATTCCGGAAGGGTTTCCAAGCTGTGCCTACCCCTCGTTTTCATCAAGAAACACATTGTAAACATGTTTTGATATAAAACTTGTTAAGACATCTCGAAAACTTGTATAAGACTTGTTTTATACATGTATTGAGACAGTCTCAAACACTTCAGCCAAAAGTTCAAAACAATTGCGTTCACACTGAAGTCTATGACTTATTGTTAACTGTCAAATACGTGTTTTAAACCTTGGTGAAACCAACAGGAATAATCCCATTTATTTTACAGATAGCCCGAAATTTCGGATATAGTTATCTTAGTAGATTTACTGAGGCTCTTGACAAGACATTCTATTGATGGAATCGCGTCGAAGCGAAATGTTTTCGATTATAATAATATAAATATGTAAAAATATTCTGAGTTACAAGGATTCAAACATTAACATTTTGTAGTCATAAAGGTGCTTCCAGATTTGTGACATGAACAACGAACCGAACAGGGTAGCATCAAGACTTGACATTGAGTGAGGACGTAACAGTTTGTAGCACATTGGGACACAAAGCAAAGGGTGCTAACAAGGCCATCAGTCGATCGATCGTTTCATTTAAACTTAGCTATTACGCGACGGACACGCACTTTTGACACTGTCATGGTAAAATGTTACGCAAATGTAGCCGCGACATTACGCAGATTTATGTCCACTGTTCCACTGGGTTTTCGTCAATAGAATGTCACTGTCTAAATACCCCTGATTGCTTTCGAATTTTGGTTGTGGCAACAATTTAACTCGGGACTACTAAAGTGCTACAAGCTGCACCATCACATAAATTAAATATTATAGTTAATTATTTACCACTGGTATATTTTATAATTTCCCAAAGGTGTGGCAAATCATGTCTCGAGTGACGGTTCTATAGTTTGTAAAAACATTTATATACTATTTATTTCATTGTTACAGTTTTTTATGTTTATTTTATTTTAATAAACAGGTACATGAATCAGATTTGTTTTTTTTACCGATGCACAAACATGTTGCAAACAGGTTGCAGCAGCTATTTTGATTTGAATTTAATAAACCAACCAAAATAAAAACAAATTGTTTGAAGTTTCATGGTCAAAGCGAAATTCGGGCAGGGGTAAAAAAATCAATGTGGAAAAGTGATTTTTTTGGATGAACAAAAAATAAAACACCCAAGTTGTACAATTATTTTATTTCACAATAAAATCTCAATCAAAACTCACAAGCATCCTTAACCAGTTGTGAACAAAACAAAACCTAAATAACACTAACAAATACCTACATTATCATTGAACTTGCATTTACTCACGGTGTACTACCCATTAGCAAAGTTTCGATGCAAAATGGCGGACTTTTCATGCACTTTTATCACAGCCCAATACACAATTTAAGGCATTGCAAGTCGAAAGCTTTGGAAATAATTAATAATATTAAAAGATTTCTAGTAATCAACTTATTGTCTATGAAAGCCTTTGTAGTATTATGCTGGATACTTTCAATGCATACTACAGAATCCCTGGATGGGTGCACCCTGAGACCTAGGGCCTCAGATGCCATCGGGACTAGTCTATGTACATCCCGGGAAGCTCAAGAGTACTCAACAATTTTTCTCAAGCCCAGTCAGAGAAGGCAGATTCAAGTTATAGCTATTCGAGTCACTATAACGCAAGATATTTAAACTAATATTAATTAAATAATTAACACTAATTTAATAATTTTAAATTTCTTAACTATAGTAATAAGTACGAAAAATAAATATTTATACGTACCAACAGGAACATGATGGTATATAAAATTAGAAAGGGAAGATGTGATTTAGCGTCAGTTTAGAAGAATCTGTCGACCAAAGATGGAAGCTATCCATGATTAGCGAGATTTGGATGGGGAAAATGAGCGGCAAACTTCTTGACAATGCACTCTACTAGCGCAAAACGGAATTTAGGTCTCCTTGGTAGTAAGTGTGCAATCAATCATAAATTACATTACTTATAGTAAAACAAACAATTCCGTGAAACGAAAGAGGCCGCCATTTTTTCTCAAATAATGTCAAATCATGCTAAATTGATTTTAATTTGCAATAAAACATTATATGATTATGACATAACAGTTTCATATATTCACGAAATCATTGAATTTATTTTAAATTAATCGCTAAGCCTGTAATTTATTATTGGTCGTTGAAATATTTTATAGTAATTTTTTTTTAAACCATTATAGTCAAGAAGTTTGCCGGGGAATTGTATACAGTGAACTGTTCTCTTCTCCAACTATAACTAAGTGGTATTGTGTACGTTTATTCGACGTCCTCTTCCTGGAGCATCTTGCCGCTGGCCTTCATCGAGGCCCGCAGTCTCTCGGACACCTCCGGGAGCTTCTTCAGTAGCAAGTGGAAGATGGGAGCTGGCATAGTTTGTTGAAGAACCTGACAAAGTTAGGTCACATAAGTATGTCATAGAACATAATGGCTATTAGTCCTATCGAAGAGTGTTGTTCTTTTATAGATTATATGACGACAATATCAAAGCTGTTGTTCGGATCTCTGGTCGAACAGAGTCATAATTGTTCTCAATGCTTTTTACCAAGGAACGGTAGGCCATGCCAGTATCACGGTGGTAGGACAACACCAATGGTCCAATGACCAAATGGCGATATCGAAGTTCTAAGTTAGACTGATTTGATTTTTGAGGGCTCCAACTACGCGTAACGACTGCCACAGATGTTTGTATGGCAACCGGGACCGACAGTTTAACGTGCTCTCCGAGGCAAGGCTAAACCAGTACAAACAGCCATATTCATGCATACAACTTTTTGCACTGAGTGGGGATCGAACCCGCGCCCCGTGCGTAGCTGTTGCGTTCACTGCCGCTACGCCACGGAGGCTGTCCACCCAGCCATAGAACGTCCACTGATGAACAAAATCTTCTCCCATCGACCTCCAATCCGACCGGTCGGAGGCGGTCTGGTACGTGCGACTCTGAGTATGTCGTCCGTGAGATGGACCTCACTGGGGGGCCGTCCCACGCCTCGTCTACTGCTTCAGCACTGCAGCTTTATTTACTTCGATAAAATAACAAAGTGGCCAAGGAGTCTTGTATAAATGCCCATACTTTACCCTTTGTAACGGTGGGTCGAAAATATTGTTGACTAAATGTGGACCTTCTGCAATAATAAAAGTCAAGTAGATATGTAGGAAGTAAAACTTACACTAAGCAACTGTTGCGTCTGGCCACAGACAGCCACGGCCTGGCCGAGGTGCTCCACTCCTGCCTCCAGGTCTCCCGCAGCGAGAAGTTCTTCTCCGAGCTGGATCTGCAACATTAAATTGTATACTGTTTAGTGTTGCGCTACCGTGTTGGTTCCCGGTGGAGAAGAATAAAGCCAGTCCATCTCTTCTCATGGATGTCGTATGTCTACATTTACGTAATATTTTACCGTAACCGTGTCGGAAGTGCGTATTCAGCTGCGTGATAGCTATCAACGCTTTCATTTAAGCTATTTAAATGAAAGCGTCGATCGAATGGTGGCCGTGTCAGCACAACTCTAGTTTGTGTACCCGTGTGCCACAAGTTGTTACGTCCACACTCAACGTCATGTCTTTATGCCACGCTGTCCGGTCCACTGTTCATGTCACAAATTTGGACGCACTTTTAGAAGGTGAGAGAATGGGTGGATAGATGTTTGCAACTTAATCACGCTAAAACCGGATTAAAATTCAAAGCGTGATTGAATAAGAAACAAATGAAAAAATCTTTACAAACTTTCATATTTATAACATTAAGTACTAGCTGTTTCTCGTGACTCCGCCCACTTAGACTTCTGATTACGAGTCTCTCGTTTCGTCTTTTTCTCACTTTTTCTCGTCATTTTTATTTATATAGATAGATAAGAAAGTAGCAGCAGGCAGCCGGCAACTAGTGGTTCATAAATTTTATAAACTACGAAATGTACAGGAAATGCAACAATTAGTCGTTTACAGCTCCATTGTACGCTAAGCACGTGTTCCAATTCTTCAGATTGTAAGATAAGGTCACGTAGTATTGTTCACAAAACCGCACGTGACCACAAACTATAACATTTCTACTCATATACCTTATAATATTACTAATCTACTATATAAAAATAAGTCGGGTTTTCCTTCCTGACGCTATAACTCCAGAACGCATCCGATTTCCACGGTTTTGCATTCGTTGGAAAGGTCTCGGGCTCCGTGAGGTTTATAGCAAAGAATTTTTTTTAAAATTTGCTAATATGGTTTATATTTATTGTCGTAGTCAATCAATACAAATTATTCATATTGTTCCTGAACTAAAGTAAACTATAGAGGATCGAACTCTTCAGAAAGGTCTGTTATTTCTGAGTAGAAAAGTCGTGCTAGGAAAACATATATTTTTTATCCCCTTGCGGAAAGCGCGAGGGATACCCTATACTTTCGACAGATGTTTTTTTTTACTTATGGCATGCCGCATGTCAATTTGACTTCACCTGGCCTGATGTTAAGCTGAAGGCAAAGTCTCATGAAAGAGGGTCACCATTGCAAACATGTTCAGTGCTACAATGGTGGCACTCAGCTTAACGCCCCGCTTTAACAACCAGGGGCTGTAGTAAGAAGTAAACACGGTAAAGAAGTCTGCTGCAAAGAAGATTTGCTTCGAAAAGTTTCCATTAAGAAAAGCATACTGACCTGCTGCAAGAAGAACCTCTGCATAGCTTCATGGTCGCTCATGTCGGGCAATGGTCCGCCCATGGTACGCGACCGGGATGCATTCTGTTGGGCTTTCTGTCTGCCTGAAACCAACCAAATTCAAAATTCATTTACTCTGTTTAGACAATTAAATGGTACTTACAAAACGTCAAAATTACCCATTGCATTGCATGGCCTACTGGCTTAAGTAATCCATAATATATTTTATATTATAGATTAGTTTAGCAAATGGACTATTAGTGCAAAATGGAGCCCGAGAAGACACCAGCTAGAAACTCAGCAGGTATTTCTTTAGATAATATCTAATATAGGTTTCTTACAGAATGTTAGGATACAGATAAAGCTGGGAGGATCATTAAGATCTATGGGCTGCAGGAACGTGATCAAATTAGAAACAGGTGAAGTTGTAGGTCTCAGCTAGACTATCTATCTATATAAATAAAAATGAATCGTAAAATATGTTGCTAAGCACATAACTGAAAGACGGCTGGACCAAATTTGTTTTTTTTATATATATGCCTTGAACTCTAAGGAAGGTTTTAATGGAGCGGCGGAAACAGGATCAGAAGCCCACGCAAGCAGAGCCGTGAGTAACAGCTAGTAATGAATAAATAAAGAATACAATAACATAATGTTTTGTTTGCGAGGCTTGAGATGATTTCTGTTACGTAAGCCACTTATATAACATTACCGAAGCATGAAATTACACTTTCCAACATCACAAAATGCATAAAATTATGCTTGCAGTATCGAATTTGTTGTAAACACAATTTTATGATCTCTTCGCAAAATATCATTAAACTTTAGTACTTTTTACATACATACATTATGCTCATGTTTGTAATCCCTAAAGGGGTAGGCAGAGGTGTATTAAACACCCACATTTCATCAACAATGATTATTGGTCCCACATAGTAGGGGGCAAGCCTATTGCCTTTTTTTTAAGTAATTATTTTCGTTAATTTTCCAAACGTAATCTGGGTTTAGCTATGAAAACTGAGCATGACGTCTTTTGACACGTTATTATTATTATTTATCATTGCATACTAATTGATAATTAATGTTAATATCAAATAAATTATGCAAAGAAAGGTTTAAGTATTAAAGATAGCATTTTGCTTATCCAAATGTTATTATTATTTTCAATGAATGATTCTCACAAGCCATAGAAACCTATTCGCATTCTAAGGTTAATACACTTGTCATAGGTGGCAACACTCATGAATAATGTGGTTATTAAATGGGTAAAAAAATATAAAAAATTGAATCTGTAACTACCAAGTTTATAACAATTCCAATTCCCCGACAACTTTAAACGAAGCTTGTGAGGTATATACACAAATGGATGACAGTTGTTTACGCCTACCGTAAGAAAAATGTGTCATTATGTTAATAGGTACAGCACAAAGGAAGTAACTATAACTCAAGTCTCATAAGTACCATCTATACTAGTATTATAAGGAGGAAAGATATTGTATTTTTTTTTATAAATAAAAACCTTGTAAACTACTGTATTAAAATAAAAAATTCTTTCAACATTGGAATGCTGCATTGTCCCTGAGTAAAATAGGCTACTTTTAATCCCAATATTCCCACGGGATCAGGACTTACGTGGGTAAAAACACGACGTGATGTTAGTCATAGTAGCCATACCCACACAAGTTAATCATATTAGAGCATTTTCAATTAGGCTTTCCTAGGCAAGAGGATAACATAGGGAGTCTAAAATGAGGATCACATTATAATTAAAAAAATATAAACAAGACTTTGTTGGCAGTTGGCACACACACTGCATCTGCCAGTGTCATTGTATGCTTTGGTATGCATGTGAAGGTTTAGTTATATTTATTGTTACACAATAACCGTGCATAACCGTTATTGTTAACGTCTCTGTGACCTCTAGCGAGATATTGTAATTAATGAACCATAAAATAGACTATTCCACGATGTTGTAACCAATTTACTTAACCAATCTATATTAAAATTTTAGGTTATGGAAAAGTGAAAAGCTTGTAAAGATCTTTTCGTATGATGAATTATCAATTTATTTAGCCATGTAGAGAAGCTTTCAGTCAGGAAATAAAAAGTCAAGGAATAAAAACTTACGTTCTCTCAGCTTTTTCTTGAAGAGAGGATCTTTACGACGTTGTTGGTCAAAGTACACACAATATCCTAGGAACAAAGTGCCGGCTATACCAACTGCAATTCCTAAGGTAGCACGTGTAATCTCCATATCTTTAATTGCACTTTGAAAGTTTTATTTACGTAAAATATCAACTCGCTTTTCTTACAGAATTTTGATATCCGCCATTTATGTAAAAAGGATTTAATAATATGGCAACATTGACTCTTTCATTTAGTTGTTTCCATAGACTATACCACTCAGGATATTGATGAAGTTTATTCTGGTGTATTTTAATGACCATACAGCTGAGTCTATACAATTGTTGGGTAAAAAATAAGGTACATTTTTTAAGTATTTACTAACTGTCGAGCTGCCAACTACATTACAAAATCTTTTATATACTATGAGACTTTCCTGTTCCTGCTCGCTGCTCGCTTCGGTCTGTTATAGGCAGTTTGATCAAAAATATCATTTTTAAGCAATGAATACACAAAAATGTACTTTATTTTCTTATAAATAAAATAAATAAATAAATACTCTAGGACAATCTATACAATGCCATCTAGACCCATGGTAAGCATAGCTTAACTATAAGCCTGTGTTATGGGTTCTAGAATGGGAATAAACATTTTTTTTTGCAATTATTGCACTATACATTCATCACAGTCTTGAAATTTTAGACTAGCTTAATCGAATATATCTAAGACTAGCTTAAAGCGTATAACATTTCTAATCCTACCACTATTATGTAATACTTATTATAATTTTATCATTATTTTGATGTGAAGAGTTATATAATTATCAAGTGAGCAAATACCTTTAAAAAAGTTGCCGCACTAAAATTTTATTGTATGTACACATGATGGAAATTTAAGATTTAAAAATACTTTTCTTTGACTTATCGTGGATTTGATCATCCATGCCGCAACCTGACCCTTGTAAGAAATTTGCTTGTGAGATCCAGAAATGCCTTAATGGTGAGTTTTTTCATTATAATTTTATTTATAAATCTACGCCGACAGCCGACATGAAGTCAGTCGCCATCTTTGCTTCAACCTTTCAATCGCCTCTTCGGATTTGCGGGCGTATCATCGCCGTTTTTCAATGTTTTGCTCAATTATATCGTTATTATTCTGTTCTAAAGCCATATAATAAGTTACCGGTTGCCAGTGTAAGTGATTAGTGCGAAAATGAGCTTTTTTGGGTTCGGACAGACTGCGGATATTGAAATCGTATTTGATGATGCTGACAAACGGAAGGTTGCCGAAGTCAAAACGGATGATGGCAAAAAGGAGAAGTTATTGCTGTATTACGATGGTGAAACTGTGTCCGGGAGAGTAAACGTAACCCTAAGGAAACCCGGTTCAAAACTTGAACACCAAGGAATCAAGGTCGAACTTATAGGTCAGATCGAATTGTTCTATGATCGAGGTAATCATCACGAGTTTATATCGTTAGTAAAAGAGTTGGCACGTCCCGGTGATCTATTACAACATACTTCTTATCCGTTTGAGTTCGCAAACGTTGAAAAACCATATGAAGTGTATACGGGCGCAAATGTCAGGCTACGATATTTCTTGCGAGCCACTATCGTGCGCCGACTCACCGACGTCGTCAAAGAGGTGGATATCGCGGTCCACACATTGTGCAGCTATCCGGATGTGCTTAACTCAATAAAAATGGAAGTGGGCATAGAGGACTGCTTGCATATAGAATTCGAATATAATAAATCAAAATATCATCTGAAAGACGTAATTGTGGGTAAAATTTACTTTTTGCTCGTAAGAATTAAAATCAAGCATATGGAAATATCAATAATAAAGAGAGAAACTACAGGATCTGGTCCTAATACGTTTACAGAGAATGAAACTGTTGCAAAATATGAAATAATGGATGGTGCACCTGTTAGAGGGGAAAGCATTCCAATAAGAGTCTTCTTGGCAGGGTATGACCTAACTCCCACTATGAGAGATATAAACAATAAGTTCTCAGTACGTTACTACCTAAATCTTGTATTAATGGACACTGAGGACCGACGTTACTTCAAACAACAAGAAGTAACTCTATGGAGGAAAAGTGACAAGTCTAGGCTACCAGCGCATAATGCGCATGTTCCTCAGACGTTATCTCATCCAAGCCAACAGATACCGAGGCAACTGAGTGTTTCAAGTGAAGATAATTCACATAGTGTCTCAACTAATGTGACTTCATCCAATCCCAATTTAATGCAAAGATCTGTCTCTCCATCAATGTCTGATGGTGATAAACAAAATGGTCCTTCAGAAATGGAACAGGAAAAACCAGATGTGTTAGTAAATAAACTGTCAAACGCACACATTGAAAATAATGAACAAGAGGAGGTCAATGAACCATCTTTACAAAATACAACATCTCCAGAGAAACCGCAGATAACAGATAAACCTCAAATTACAGAGAAACCTCAAGTAGCAGAGAAACCACAGATTCCAGAGAAACCAGTACTAAACCGGCCGGAAAGTGAAGCTAGTCCAAGCCAATAGCCGATATGCACTTGCGCAGTCAACTTGACAAGCGCTGAGGGAATGAACTGTATGTTTTCATATTTAAAAAATATAGTATAATAGAGACTCTGCTAATTTTTTTACTGCAATCAACGGACATAGTTTGTTTACACGGCACAAAAATTAGCAGAGGTAATCCATATACAGAAATTGTTGTAGAAATCAGGATTTTTATTATTTAAATGTTGGAGCTGTATAAATGAAAATTATTGACTTAGTGAGTACTATCAGCATTGTATGAAATATTGGCTCTAATTGTAAGTGTACATTGCTATCACGTAAAGAAATCAATAACAACCATGGTAGCTGTGACTAAATTTACTAGGCATGTCCAAGTTAGAACCTTATTGGAACACAATGAAGTTTATTTAAGCACAGGATGGCATGCATAACTGAAGTTTGAAAGTGTTTGTAATTTGCAAGTCAGTGCTTGTTTCGTTTTAAAAATAATATATTTAAATTATGATAATTGAATTCGTTAAAACAAAAGATTTCAACTATCAAGAAGATATGATCTTGCATGTAGATGTTGATCAAAAAAGTGATAGTAAGGAATATGTATCATAAATATTAGTTGTAACGATTATACTTTGTGAGTAACGTGGTAAAAAAAAGCAATAATTTCAATAGGTATTTTAATATCTGCACTTATCAAGCTATACGTCCAATGCCAGCTGTAAGTGGACTTATCTAAACTACATTAAATTCTATACTATATTTTACTTATCAACGAAAACGAAGCGAATGTGAACATTATGTGTCATGCTTTTTTACTAAACATAACTACTAAAGGGAAAAAAGAATGATAATATTTTATATTTATTTATTTACGTCTTTAGAAAGTGCATTATTCATATTGTAAAAATGTAAAATAGAAATATGGCCGGTATTTATATACAAAACTTTCTTTACCTGGATATTCTTTACTGGAATTACAATATATTGTGCAAAATATTTCAATTTCAACCCAATATGAGACCCAACAAAAAATTTCCATATACCTTATTCTGAAATGGTGTAACCTAAAGTTAGAAGTTCAAATAATGAGATCTGAGTTCTCACCACAATAACTCAGTATGTGATATTGATTACTATAGTAAAATAACCCAGTGTTATATGGTCTTGTTTACCGTCTCACAGTTAAATAGTGCAAGTGTTTCAATTTAAATGTGCTATAGGTAAAATATTTTGAACAATTGATTTTTGATTAGTAGTCCGTCTGTCATCCACACTTGAATGCACTTGAACACAAGAAAAGTTTTATTATTATTATTATTATTATTATTATTTATTAGCAGGCAGGCAGTTGAGACAACTGTTAGTTGCCTGTATCCAGTTATCCATTATTGTTTTTTTTTTTTTTTTTTATCAGTTGTAAGTTTATCCAGTTTGTTTTTAAATTGGTTTGTGGATTTAGCATTATTAGGTTTAATATTTAATTTCATTTGTCTTCCTACACAATTGTGGCTCTTTCATATCACATATCTTAATTCGAAATTTATGAAACTAAAAATCCATAAGTTCTGCTTTAGTAATTGCTATCTAAATTCAGTAAAATTCATATTCAAAATCATAATGTTAGTCACCCAAATGGTTTCAACTGCATTAATGAATCACTTTGTCAGAACTGTCAGGTCAAGTTATATATATAATAGCAGAATATTTAAAGCATGTAAAACTTATAATTTTAAATATTGGTAGTGACACCGTAATTATTATATCCCAGAATTATTTTTACTAACATTTCTGTATTTTTTAAACATTTTATTATATTTACGTGTAGAAAGTTGTAATGGATAGTGAAAATATTACAAGAAAATACAAAACATTCAGCCATTTCAGCATGATTAAGAAACAATCATACAGACATCTTCACAATCAAACAATTAGCCTATTGCAATCCACTGCTGGACATAGGCCTCTCCCAATGTACAGTAGAACTCAAAAGTGCAGTAGCAATCCTACGCAACTATAGCGTCAACATTCTAACGCTACTTGTGACCTTTTTCTTTTAAGACAAGCCAGCGTCGCCTCGTATTGCATAGTAACATTACACACACATATAAGCGCGCCGGCCGCACGCTAAACCATTTTGAGCCTTGATGTGCTAAAGCACTTATGAGCTCTGACTGTACACTATTACTCCCGATCCTCTGCCCTCCGCATCCAGTCTGCAGCCTTTTAGCCAGTCAGGGGCTCTAGCCAAAATGACATGATGTAATGAGACAACAAATGTCACTCCCATACATTTTCAGAGCGATGACGAATGTAGATTCGGAACGAATGCATTTTGGCTAGATCCCCAGTCCAACTAGGGGCTGTCCTACCTAAACATTTTTGGTACTATATTTTATATGAATTATATGGATGATATTATTTATATATGGAGTTGAATTTGAGATATTTTGCCTTTGAACTAACAATATTTCTTGTACTGTACATTTAAGCGCGATTCACACACAGCGCGGGTGCGGGTCGGGCGCGGGTGTTTTTGCCATACATCGCCGCTTACAGAAGAAAGTAAAAACATTGCCTTATTAAGAAAACGGCAATGGATGACGAACGCACCCGCGCCCGACCCGCACCCGCGCTGTGTATGAATCGCGCTTTAGGTGTTGACATGTATATGTTAATATTTATTGTTTTAACAATAGCCAAGGTTATTACCACTGTATTAATTAACTTCTATTTATTTTATTGGAGTTACTAGTAAATCAGTATCATGTATATAAATAGATAACTTGTAGCAGCACATTAAAAACACTAACATAATGATGTGAAAGGATAAAGATATAGCAATAATTAATGTTTATTTTAAAATACAGTATTTAAAATGGCCAATCAAACTGATAACCTTGATAAAATATACCCCAAAACAACAACCGACAAGATTGATAGCTAATTATCTACAGTTGTTGTTACAAACTACTATCAGTAACTATGGATAAGGCTTTGTACACATACAAACTCAAAGTTGGAGCCTCATTTATAATTTATTGGTTCGTAAAGCGTAGATCCCATCACAAAAACTCCTGTAAACCCTTATTCAAAGGTGGCACAGGTGTTTTAGTGATAGTATCTAAACTTTGAGGTTGTATAGGTAAATAGCCATAGATAAAATTTGTTTTTTTTTTAATAGGATTGCTTGCCAGATACAACTGTTAATTTTACTAATCATAAAAGCGATAAATTGTAATATGATATTACTGTAGTACTACATGTTTTTATTGTACTGTTCAGCCTTTGTTATTTGTACATATCATTACATTGTTTAACAATGTACAAGGGTATATTGTATCTACACCAATTTATTTCAATTGAATCTGTCAAGCGCATAGTTGGTATCAATTGGTACTGTATCGCCTTATAAGGTAACTGTTAGAGGGACAACTATTGATTCGAACTAACCAATAATCGCTAAGCACACATGTTTCGGTATAGTTTGGACAGAAAGGAATCAAACTGTGAAGGTACTAGAACATGACCGATCGCATACAGCAGTAGCAAACGATGGCTTGCTGTGACGTGTTATCGCAACCCTAAAAATGGGCCGAGGACGACAAAACGTGTCGTTGGCCTAAATACATTAGGACCTAGTAGTTTCACAGCGACATGTCATCTGCTACTGCTTTATACGGTCTGTTATGAACTCGTATCTTATAACATGTTCTGAATATCTATTGCATATATTATGTTTAAGTTTTAAAATAAAAGAGGATCTAGATAATCGTGATAGTCGTGTGATATTACATCAAATGTCAACTGAGCTTGTGACTTTGTCAATACTGGTCAAATGCATACTACACAATATAGTACAGTACCTAGCTGTGGTATGTGAGGAAGGAGTAAGAGAATCTGGCTATAATCGGCTTGTTTTTAGTGTTTCTTCTACTATACTGATACTGTACGCACATTGTACTGATAGTTTTATCAAGTGCTTAACCTATTTATGTTTATAAAATAACTAGTGGCCTGTTTGCGTCCGTGAATAAATCAGAAAAAAAAATCTTATCACAAAAACCACCTACTTCCTCCCGAAATTTGAAGTTACATTGATGAATCAGTCTTCAGTTTTAACTACTCTAGAAGGATATCAAGCTTTACCCTCTGTGCGAAAGAGACAATGCTATACAAACCGATACGCCGGACTCTTTTTCTCCTCGTCCTCACTTGCCAAATCCTAGACAAGTGCTTCCAGACAATGTTACATTCTATTGATAGAATCGCATCGAAGCCAACCGTTTTTAATTTTTTCTGTCAATGGATTACTTGAAACTGCGTTGACTTTAATAATAAAAATATGTGAAATAAAATATATCCCGAGTCGAAATATTTACATTTAAATTTGATTGAATGTCAATCCCATACTTTATTAAACAATTCCACTAGCGTTCTCGCTAATAGAATGTTTTTGTCTACAGCCCAAGTACTGAATAATTCGGTGTAGAGATTCGAACAGGGGGTCTATCCAAAATGCATTCGTTCCGAATCTACATTCGTCGTCGCTCTGAAAATGTATGGGAGTGACATTTGTTGTCCAATGTCATGTCATCCGATTCCGACAGCAAATGTCACTCCCATAAATTTTCAGGGCGATGACGAATGTAGATTCGAAGCGAATGTATTTTGGCTAAGCCACCAGACGTCTTATCTATATTGCACATAGTTTATTTGCACCACCTGTTTCTAATCAGTGACATTTAAGTTTCAATGTCAAAAACTCACACCTTTTAAATGGTATGGTCCATAAGGGATATATAGATTCTAACCAATATTTTTATGCGAAGTAGATAAAGTTATAAGTTATTGAAAATATTGTGTTATTATTATTATTATTGTTTGATTTAGTATCACGCTGTATAATAAATATATCTTGTTTCTATTGAGATTAAGGCGGCATGTCGATTGTAACATTATTGTTAATAAAATATATATGTATAAATTGCTGATAAAGGTTTTTCATTGCAACTAATAATATATGTATACAACTCATTTTTCCCTCTAGAGAACGAAGACAACCATCCATGTTGCTTCTGTTCTTACATCATAAAAATAAGTCGGGTTTTCCTTCCTGACGCTATAACTCGAGAACGCACGAACCTATTTCCACGGTTTTGCATTCGTTGGAAGGGTTTCGGACTCCGTGAGGTTTACAGCAAAGAAAATTCAGGAAAAAAATATTTTTTTCATCTTTTAATCACCAAATGAAATGTTACATAAAACGAAGCCATCTGGTGGCGAAACGGAGTTCGCCGGGTTTGCTAGTTTTTTTATGAAATAAGTAAATAAAACGCGCATTTTTGAGAAACATGTTTTCACATTCAGACATACGGACAACGAAGGAACCTAAACGTGTTCCGTATCTGTCTTTTGAGGTACAGAACCCTAAAAACGACAGAAGTAATGATCCGTGCCCGTAAAGCATTTGACTACGATGTTAGTTCGATTCTCGTGCAGTCCAAATATTTGTATGTATGAATATGTCTATTACTTATTTGTATTGGTTTAGATGAGAGTGGGGTAGCCTAGTGGTATGGGTAATGGACTGCTGAGACGAGGTTTCGGGTTCGATCCCAAGATTTACCATGGCACACACTAATGACTTTTCGAAATTTATGTGTGTATTTATCGCAGGTTTATATGTGCCCGGTTAATGGCAATAGGCTCGCCAACTATTAAATTGAGACCTAACCATAAACTGGCGAAATGTACTAATGTAATACTGTGTGTAGTATGTAATGTACAACCTATAGGCATAGGTGATATCGAAGTACTGCAGCTACACCAGTTGTTGAATGTTTATTTGGGCTCCAACTACCCGTAACGACTGCCATAGATGTTCGTATGATAACAGGGACCGACGGCCGTATTTAGTCATATTCATGCATTCAAATATTTGCACTGAGCGGGGCGGGGATCGAACCCGCGCCTCCTGCGTAACAGTCGCGTTCACTACCGTCACACCACAGAGGCTATCAATTTGGCATTATATATTTATCGACCGACATAATAACCCCAGCTGTCATTAACGGACGGCAGTGTACAAAGAATTTTGCATAAAACTTTGTTACGAAGGAGTAAAATTATGAAATTCTTACATTAGGATAGGAAAGGAAATTCGATTTGTCAATTAGAGTTACCGCGATTCGAAATTAGAATCAAATCAAATCAAATTTATTTTATAATAATCATTGTACAATATTTTACATAGTTCTTAATCTATCGTGTGTTGTTACTTTGTGCATGAGTAGTTATCTTATATAAAGTAATATATATTAGGTATGTATGTAATAATATTTGTGCAGTTAAGTGTAGAGTTTTGCACATACATTTATATTCCCTAGTATACGACTATCGCATTCAAGAGCTTCTGTCACTAATTTGAAACCGAAAAACGAAACCCGACATGCAAAACTTGTGTTGCCAGCTGCTCGAAGTTTTGCGTCTTAATTACCAATCAGCAACCAAAAAGTATAGTCCCGAGTCCTTTAAGCAGAGCGTGGAAAAGCGTCTGATGAGGCCGTCAAGCTGAGCGTCACTGTAGTGTAGGTGTCATGGTGAACCTCATTCCTGAGACTTTGCCTTCAGCTTAAACGAAACGTGAAACTTGTGTTGCCAGCAGCTCGAGTAATGCGTCTTACAGCAACCAAAAAGTACAGTCCCGAGTCCTCTAAGCAGAGCTTGAAAAAGCAGCTGATGAGGCCGTCAAGCTGAGCTGAGTCATTGTAGGTGTTTGTCATGGTGAACCTCTTTCCTGAGACTTTGCCTTCACCTTACCATCAGGCGAGGTGAACACAAATCGCCTTGTCCTATGTAAAAAAAAAGAATTGGGATACTGTGATGTCAAACATGTTGATTACGAATCTCAGGTGATAATTGGGTCCCAGATTGTCCGGTAAATGGAGCGTCCCAGGTCCTGTGACCTCAACCTAACCTAGATAACTATCTATGTACTTGTAAATCTAGGATAGGTGCGCGCCACGTGTTGCCTTTACACTATACGACCTGTTGCAGACCTCTATTCCCTGTTTTACACGTGGTGCACCCATTGATACAACTGGTTATACCACAGGGCTTTTTCCCGATGCATCAACCATTCGGTGGAACAACTAGAAACATTCCCTATGATACAACCTTTTGGTGATATCATCTCCAGTTCAGCTCAACCATCAATTCTGACCAACCTTATCTAATAAGAAAACTCATTAGAATCCTTACAGTAGTTTTTGGTCCATCGCCAACAAACAAAATAATACCAATAAAAAATAGTTTCAGAATAAGTGGTATAACATAGCCAAACCAACTGATTTACTTTATAATTAAAATGATAATTTAATGAATGATACTCTGCAAGTCGTTAATTGGTGCTGGTGCTACTAAGCACGTAATGAATTTCCTTTTTTATACCGATTTACACCGTATAGCAAGTAATCGCGTCAATTTTTTTTCCAAATTCATTTAGCTGCAATATTTTCGGTTAGGAACTTATTTTCGGAATACCAGGTTTCTTCAAAATGCCCGATTTCGGCAATAGGCTCGCCTTTTATTACGTGGGACCGAAAATCATAGTTGGCGAAATGTGGGTGTAGGTATACTACACCTCTGCCTACCCCTTCGGGGATTACTGGGGAAGGTATGTATGTAATTGAAATGAAAAGAAAATTATTTTCATTCACGCGAGTGTAGCTTGAAAGAAAAAAAGAAAGAATGAATTTGCTCATAAACTTGCGCCTCAACGTTGCCCCATAAGATGTCAAGGAGAATTTCGAATGCTCGTGATCTAGTAACTCAAATGATCAGAGCATTCTCCTTGTAAGAGATTGGTAGCGCGTTTCAAATCCCGTCTAGAAATTCACTTTTCCAATTTTTAATCGATTTGAAAAAGCATATTTAGCCTCAAAATTTCATTAAATTAATTGCATGAATAAAAATGAAACTGCTATTACTACTACTGTAAATATCAACTTAGGTTAAATTAATTTAGGCCGAATTGTACCTAGTTTGGTTTAGATTGATGAATAAGTTTCGATGGAATATAATATTATGTTCAATGCGCGAAATAAAGATAAGAATAAGATACGTACTTCATTTTTCTATGGTTCAATGTATGGGAATGACACAATTTTGACGTTTATTACGTTTATAAAGTCCGCTATTAACCAATGTCGTATAGTTATCGTGTCGTAACGTGTAAAAATAATTCAATATGCAGTGCGCAATTGCAAATTTCGGACGTCCCGGCCATCATCCATCATTTCCTGTGATCTACCTGTAGCGTCCATACGTTCTTTGAGTAATTAACCTAATAAAGAGTAACTTGAATTACTTAATTTATCATCATGCTGCTCATCCCACCAACTGTAAGGCAACGTAATCAAACCTACTTACATCGCACTTTACGCAGAATGATTATAATTTTTGTATTTCTCAAATTAGTTGATTGTTGTTTCGTGTTTATTATCATATATTTTTCGGGACTACAAGTGCTTCCTACAGCCACGACTGGAATGACACAGCACGAGCAGCATTTTAGCTTGATTGAAGGTAGGTTTTTCAATTTGACTTCAGCTTTTCATACGACGACGTGAGCCATATGGACTTGTATTATATAAAAAAGTACGCATTTTTTATTCACACTGTCGAAATGTGTATACATAGTATATCTTGTTTGATTCAGTATCCACTGTGGAGCACGTTTTTTGCTCCTGGGGGCTTAGACAAAGTGAAATTATATTGGATTCGCTTATTAAAGTATGGGATTGACGTAAATCTGTAATATGACTACAATAAAAATATTGAAATACGAATCTTTGTGACTCCAAATTTTTTATTTCAATTATTTTTATTATATGGCCAAATTTGGGCCCTTCGGGGATACAGGCGTGAGTTTGTTATGTTATTTTCATTATTAAAATCACAGCATTGTCAAGTAGGTATTCCATTGATAAAGACAATTGAAAAGGACGTTTTGGTTTGAGGCGATTCCATCAACAGAATGTCATGTCTAGCTAGAGGCCCTGTTTTGTTTTGACTTCGATGAGAGCGGCTGCCGAATACCTCTCAACTAACCTTTCTTATAATGATACTATCAAATAGTACCTAGGTATAGTAATATTAGAGTATTTTTTTAAAAGAAAATCAATGTGTATTTTTGGATAGGAATAATGTTTTTTCATCCAACTATTTAGTTTTAGCTTTCATCAATATCGAGTTTGAGACTCCTTTAATTTCGCCATTTCCCATAGTTTCGTCATCCACGCTCATTGAAAAATTCGCCCTTTAGATCGATATTGTATACGGTGATTCCAAAATTCCAAGTATCAAGACAAAGGAAAGTGCGCGCGCATACATGTGAAACCTAATAACATGCTCAGTACGGTAATGTCCAGTGCGCATGTGCGTGAACTGAAAAGCACCCTGGCGTTCTACACACCTACGTTGCTTTTGTTTAGAAACTTATTGATTTATGCGCGTATAGCTTCGATATTACGTTTGTGTGTATCAAACCTTATTGACTATATATTTGTGTAAGAGGCCTTTTATTTATTACGTAAGACTGTTTTCGCTAAATTCGCCGCCCTCCCTATTTAATATTTCTAACGTAAGAATCTTGAGGAAAAATGAATATTCGTTCGTAACATCATTCTCTAAAGTAAGTTGGGGTCGGCTTGCCAGTTAAACTGTGATGCGGCTGAACTTCGATATTTTGCTTAAAGCGACTGCCATCTGACCCCTACAACCAATGGTCCAATGACCAATGGCGATATCATAGTTCCAAGTTAGACTGGTTTGGACTTTTGACGGCTCCAACTACCTGTAACGACTGCCATAGATGTTTGTATGGCAACCGGAACCGACGGCTTAACGTGCTCTCCGAGGCACGACCAGACCAGTGCAAACAGCCACATTCATGCATACAACTTTTTGCACTGAGCGGGGATCGAACCCGCGGCCCATGTGTAGCAGTCGCGTGCACTACCGCCACGCCACGGAGGATGTATTCGTTCGTACATTATTTTTAAATTTCTATTATCTTCCAAAATTGTTTGTACCTTACATAAGTACTAACAATTGGTTTTTGGTAACAATACACTTCGGTTTTAGTCCTACATAAGATTTTCAATCCGAGATCGCACTTTTTTAAGGAGCGTGACGTTAGATTAGGTACTAAATAGTGTACAGATAATCCTTTTATGGTTTTTATTACACTAATAGGGCCTAAACAATTTTACTTTTTTCCTGAATAAAAAAAAAGTACTTTCCTAATACAAATCCTGAATCAATTTTTTTACGATTAAAAGTTTCTATGTACTTACTAAGTAGGTACAATAAACACGTGTACAGATAAAAAATCTTGTTAAAATAACATTTATCTTGTTAAATTAAATTATATTTGTGTATGCTTTCTGTTAAAATCCCAGTACCTACAGATGAATCAAAATGTTAAAAGTATACGTATTCGTTGCTACGGTCATACATTTTGCTTTAATTCGCACATTGCTTTCGCGTGTAATTAATTGTATTATTTATTCGGGGGTAAATGACCTCTACGCTATATACACTGAGTCAGTATATTATTATCGTCGCTACTTAACATTTGTACAGATTTATATAATGGAATAAGTGCTTTTCCATATTATTAGTGGTCGAAATTTTACGGTTACGTTGAAGGTCACGTAAAAGCCACAGCTAGCCTAAGTCTAATACTTAAAACGACCTACAGAACCCACCTAAGCTATATGTTATCACTAGTTCTTCAAGCGAAGTTTGAAAAAGCATCTGGACCCCGATAATTTTAATTATTATACATTGTCAAACCACAGATATTACAAAAACTGCCATTAAATTTTCGGTTTTATCTCAGTAGACTCGAAGGTCAAAATTAAATGTAACACGGTTCATTACATCGTTTTATTCACTCTTTATACGATACCATTTAAATTTGTAAGTTATTTAAAAAAGCCTGGCTTATATTAAATTACCGACTTTCATTATAAAAATATACTTAGTTTCTTCGTCCAATTTAACTGAAAGCGTAAAGAAAGAAGGAAGCAATATGTTTGTAGACACTTCACTAAAAGCTATTATACAAGTTTTGTGTGTGCACCTCACGCATGAACCGAAAAATTTCTGACTCAGCATATGACGTGGGTGAGTCGGTGAGGTCGGTGAGTCTTTTCTCTGCCGCACCATTAAGTCTTAGAATTCCTTACCGGCGCACGTGTTTCCTTCTTCCTACAGTCCCGGGTCCTTTAAGCGGGGCGTGAAAAAGCATCTGATGAGGCCGTCAAGCTGAGCGCCACCATTGCAGCACTGAACGTGTTTGCAATAGTGACCCTCTTTCATGAGACTTTGCCTTCAGCTTAACATCAGGCGAGTTTAGTCAAATTGACGTGCCATAAAAAATGATGAAAGGGACTTAAGGTATATCTTATCATTTCAGCTCAAGAGTACCAAGAGAGCCGCTGTCAACACGTGTTTGAGGCGATGCGACAGTGTTGCCTGAAACACAAACAGATATCTCTCTGCTGTTCTGGCTACGACTTAAATCCGAGGCAATTTTTACCGGCGCCTTCTGACAAGCCGGCTGAGTAAGGTACCCTTAACCTCCTCCGACTATACATAGAATATTATGATTTTATCTGTTCTTTACACTAGTAAAATAGGTAAACAAACACACAGTCTAACTAATATTAGCGATTATTATGACCCAAGAACACCAAATATATCACCTGCATGTTTCGTATCATGAGATGAAGGAATAAAAATTCACTTAAATCTTTTAGACTATCCAGTCAATTGCTAACTAAATATTCCCGTTAAAGTTAATCTCGAATGTTCTTTGCAGATAATGGAAAATCGTCGTCGGAGCCAACCTCTTGGTCGTAGAAGTTGGATCTATAGATATCCTAGAACTTTTCAAATTACTTTCACCACTTTGGGCCTCGGAATATTCTTCTCGAAGCCAATCTACGATATATTCATTCGCCCTCGTGACTACGTCGACGTAACAGAACCTCCTACAACTCTTCAACGTCAGAAGGTAGAACAATAATGGACTCTGTCGCCAAAGCTAGGGCTAGACTAACCAAATACCCTGCAGTTTTTGCTAAATGTTCTAAGCAAAGTATAGTATATGCACGGTGTGTACTCTTGAAAGAAGGTTCTGTAGCTAAGAGCGATTGCGCCACAGAGTTCGAACAATTCAAAAGTTGTTTGCAATCAGCTGCTAAAGAACTGAAAACTAGGATTTAAAACATCAGTAGAACAGAAAAAATGGGACGTTTTTGGCAATTCATCAACTTGCCTTTTACCATCCACTTGGCTATAGGAGCAGCCATCAGGGTACTATTAATCATCTATGCGCATTTTCACGATAAATTTTCAGAGGTCCAATACACCGATATCGATTATCATGTGTTTACTGATGCAGCCAGACATATGGTCAACGGGGAGTCCCCTTACAAACGCCACACATATCGCTACAGCCCAATCATTGCGTTCTTTATGACACCAAACATTGCCGTTCATCCATGTTTTGGCAAATTACTATTTTCGTTATTCGACATTTTGATCGCAATCGCCTGTAAACATTTGGTAGCAAACCAATTACGCAATAAAAATCTAACTGTACCATCTTATTGCGCCCAATTGTGGCTATATAATCCTATGAGCATAGCAATATCGACGCGCGGTAACGCAGACTCCTTACCATGTTTTTTCATAATAATGAGCTTATATTTTTTAAGAGCGAAACTGCTTAAAATGCAGGCAAAGTGCACGCTGGCTGGAATCTTTCTTGGTATATCAATACATTTGCGTATATACCCTTTGGCCTTCAGCTTTCCCATGTTCCTAAGCCTAGGTGGATATGACACAATAAGTAACGCAACGAGCCTCTTTGAAGGGTTAAAGCAGTTGCTACCGAATAGAAAACAGACAACGTTGACCCTGAGCTGTATATTAACCCTAATCAGCATCACTCACGTTCTATATCAGATGTATGGCTACGAATTTTTATTCGAAACTTACATTTACCATCTGTTTCGTAAAGACACGCGTCACAATTTCTCGGTATTGTTCTACTACTCGTATCTGACTATGGATGAGATGCATGTGGACTTAATAAAAATTGCGGTGCTAGTGTTCGAAATTCTCATACTTATATATTTAAGTTTGAGATTCGGTGTGAGGCAAGATAGCTTACCGTTCGCTTTGTTCTGCCAAGCTGTTGTGTTAGTTGCGTTCAACAGCGTTATGACATCTCAATACTTTATTTGGTTTCTGTCTTTGTTACCTCTAGTCGCACATTGTTTTAAGATAACTTCAATAAATGCGTTATGCTTAGCCGTTGCGTGGATAACTTGTCAGGGCGCTTGGCTGTATTACGGTTACTTACTTGAGTTTAAAAATCAAGAAGTATATTTTTACATATGGTTAAAAAGCGTGTTGTTCTTTGGTGCTCATATTTATGTTCTAACACAGCTGATTAGGACTTATAGAATTCGCTATGGGTTTGGACTTGGACTATCTTCTGGAACAAGAAAAAATCAATGAGTGATACCGACGTATAATCGATATGTTGGTTAGGTTTGTTACCAACGGCCCACTCAATCCATCCACCGAGGTGGTCAGTTAGGAATTTCATTCCTATCAAACCACCTAGTGGTCCCATGGGTGGTCAGTTAGGAATATTTTGTTTTAACCAACCACTTTGTTTTCCTGGGTTGACCACCACTACTTACGATTATTTTGGATAAATACTTAATGGAATCACCGATTAGATTATATAATTCCGATTTTTAAATAGTAACGCATACATATTATCAAAACGTGAACATAAATGTTGTTAGTTAATGTTAGCATACTGGAGGTGTCGCCATACCAAAAATATTAATTCAACATAGAAGATACATCTGAAATATCGAGTCTATGACTTTTTTTGACTAAGGAATTGATTTATTTTGGTGAAGCAACAGATCTTTTTGCCATTACATTCGTTCAAAAGACTCGAGTCTTCTGTATCGTACTGAGGCTTGTTGGACCTACTCCGAAGTATGTATGTATCACAAGATACTACAAGGCGAATGGTACTACTTTGTGTGAGCCCTGTTACAGTACATTTGAATACGACACCTCCATATTGCTGTTAAGATAATAAATGTTACATTTACTCTCAGAAACCAACAATAACTTTGTATGTTTACTACGCCTAAGATAGTCAGTCTGATAATATACCCATCTAAATAAGCTACTTCAGTTATAAATCGATAAACATCTGCCATTAATCAGTAGCACACAGTACCTATATGAAGAGTAATTCCAAGTATTTATAAATCTAAATGTTCTTGATGCCTATCCAAAGTATGGATATTTCTGGAATGACTTCTATGTAATGCACAATGAAACAACAGGCAAATTTAGTAAGTCATACGAAATTGCGGACCGAAGTTTCGGACAGGCAAAGATTGAATCAATGAGTGATACATGGAAGTCATTAGAATTGAATTGTAATATATATATATTATGAATGTAGTTATTATATCACCCATGTAGGTAGTTGTATAGTAGTCGGACAACGCTAAGAAAACATGAGCTTAAAAATACTTAAGGGTCAAAGACTTCACTATTAAGAAACATATTTGATATCCTATGCGTTTCAACTAGTTGATAACCGTCAGAAAGAAAATAAACATTAGGTGGTTGTCACTCGTTACCATACTAGAATGAACCGATCTGTCATGGAAATTTTGTTAGCTGTACAATTTCGATTAATGAAGTTGCCGCGATTATCTTCTCATTTGAAACGCATAATAAATCATGTTTTCTTAGCTGTTCTCTAGTATTAGTAGTTTTTACGAAATTGTACTTTTTGATGGTAATAAAAATGAAAACATAAAATGGATATCAACTGTTTTATTTCTAACAAATATCTAATATCAACATAACCAATAAAATGCCTAATCAATTACTCATTCTAAAATAAAAATACATGAACAAGTTTAAAGTTATTAAAATAAGGCCTGATGTACACACGGTATATTGTACCAATGTAGGTGTTAGGTTTTTTTTTTTAAATATGGCAATGTCAAACCCTGCTTACGGGTTGAACTCTCAATAATGAAGGGAAGAACAACATACATGACTTGTGTACTTCAGGCTAATTTTATCCTCAAGTATACCCGCAAACATTAAGTTACTCTCTCACATAATAAATAACCTACTTATAATGAATCATAATTCAATTGATAGGAACATAAATGCAGTTTCGTGACAGACTTGAAATGTGAACAGGTATATTCATATGCTT
This sequence comes from Pelosia muscerda, assembly GCA_963691645.1. Taxonomy (NCBI): domain Eukaryota; kingdom Metazoa; phylum Arthropoda; class Insecta; order Lepidoptera; family Erebidae; genus Pelosia; species Pelosia muscerda. The sequence goes on from OY829123.1 coordinate 6,690,276, forward strand.
CACCTTTTAATCAATGACTTATATATAGTCTGCATAGAATTTTACAGAAATATATGATTCACTACAAGTAACTGTGACTATCTATTTCTTCTCGGGCAAACTGACTTTGGTCAGATCCTCTGTATCTCCACCCTGAGACATGTTGGATAACTTCTTCCCGATGCGCTCGTGCACGTCGAGGTATTTCGCCACGCAGCGGTCGAGGCATACTGACTCGCCTTTGCCTGAAATAAATGTAAAGTAAAGAAATTTTAGATTCAGTTATACGGATGAAGGAGTCTGTGGGTCTATTTACACCAGTAATATTATGGTTTTGATTTAATTTTATTAAAACTTATTCTCACCAAGCTCAGTCTCATGATATTTAACAGGTATACACTTCCGGTGGCAGGCAGTGACAAGGCGGTTGTACATATCAGACATCATTTCTATTTCCAATTCCTGCACTAGCTGCAACTTGGCAGGGTCAAGCTGGGGTACAGCGGCCATCTTGACTTTTTGGTTTACTTTGTTCAAATATTAGGTCCTGAAATAGATTTTAAGAGTTATTATAAGTGAACTAAATGTAATTTTACATAATGCGACATGAATTTATAAAGATTCAATAAAAAAATTAAGAAATTGGGAATTTTGTAGTCATAGATGCACTCTTCGCAATGCAAATACAAGGTTGTGCAAATAAACATAAGTCAGTATCACTTATGGCAGTCGTTATTTGAGAGAAATTGTAATTGTTTTTCTCTAATGATATTGTTCTTCATTGATATAAATAGATAGGATACCAGAATGCATGAAATTGTAATGTTTGAATCCTGAATCTGTATTTGGCGGTTGAGTATGGTGATACAATAATTTCATACTACAACATCCAGTAAACCTGTTTTACGCAAAATAAATGATTTGATTTGATATAGGTTAAAAGGTCCATACAGAAGGGTAGATCAACCATTTGGTTGATGGCATACCTTGCTGGCAGTAGTAGTTTATATGGTCATGACTAGATGAACAAACAAAGAAATCAATACAAGATGTATATAAATACCTAGAAAATAAAACTGTAAGACTGAAAATACTTACACGACTATGAGCTCAATGTTTTTGCCTATACAAGTCAGGGTATTCACCTTCGTTAGACTTGCGCATACGTTCCCGAGCTCTCATGTTCTCCACACGACTAGCAGTAACATAGTCTTTTGCCACTACAAACAATGATAAACTTGTGACTGTTACTGCCAACCTGCCATTAAAAATAGATTATTTAATGAATAACTTGTACCGTAATGATTGTAGCAAAGATAAAAGCATGTATATAATAGGCTTTGCGAATAAAATATATAATATATTGAGGTATAAATGTCATAAGGTACAAAGGACTGATAGGGAAATATGTTTTTATAGTGGCTACAGTACATACAACGAGGTGTTATATTTTTAAGAAAGTACACTTCGAATCGAACACTCTCATCTCACAAGATACACTATAACCTTTTCAATCATACTGCTGTCGATTCCCGACAGTTAAATAGTATAATAAAATCAAGGAAAATAAACTATTATGGACAGCTCACCACAGGTTAAACGGTAAAATTTTAACAGGCAATGGGTATATTATTCAAGTAATTACCACGAAAGTGTAATTTTTCCAAATTTTCCAAGCGGCATACTTTAACTCACAAAAACTTGAAATAATGTTATTTTAAGGTTAGATTTTTAGTTTCGCATTTCGACACGTTACGTCATTCATTATATTATGAGGATGTCGCTACTTACATAATATACTTTTTTTTTTTCAAAAACTGGCAACCCTACTAATAAAGCTCGTTATACACAAGATTTGATTCTTTAGCGTTATTTTATACGTAATTTCTGAACGAAACAACGCACTGGAAAAAAACTATTGCAGTAACTGCACAAAAAAAATCTAAGTCACGTCATTTCAAATCGTGAGATCAAAACAAAACAAAACGTGGTTCGCTTTAAATACCGACTTACAGCTGCATAAATAAAATAAATATGCCAAAACCAACGAAATTACATTCCAAGGGGAAATCGAATTCACTACAAAAGCCTTGTAAGATAGAAAAAGAAAGTGGTGATGGGACAGATCCTGAAGAATCCGTAAGACAATTCCAATTGGAACTGTGTTGGTGTATTCAGCAATTGGAGCGGTCTTTGAATGAGAAAAAAGGAACCGAAAAGCAATGTAAGCATAAAATATTTTGAATATAAATTTTATCTATAGTACTAATTAGAACCCAACGGCATACATTTATTTTAGTTATTTCGCAAGATAGTGAAATTAAAAAAAATATAGTTCTTATTTGAAATATAGTTTTTTGATAGTTGAAGAAACTTATGTTGAAAAATCTGTTAACAAAATAATAATAGGTTGGCTAATGTGGAATTAATAAATTGAAAATTACTCATTGCAATGCATTGGAGATAATTATTTAAAATCAACTTTGGTTATGTTAAATTGTTGATTCTGAATCCACAAATATTCCTTTATGAATTCTTATCTATTGATCACAGCTACATTAAAGAATTTCAGTGTAGTTTTATTATTAGAAAGTTTTGGTCAGATTTAAGATTACTACAGACCAAAAACTAACCAGCCATGTAGATCGGAGACACATACAAGTTAATGGAAGTAAGAATAAAATTGTATACCAACCCAATTTCAATTTCTATACTGCACACTTAATTTTACTTTCTTTCTGTACAGTACAAGAAGCATGGAAGGTGCTCACAGTTTTAAAAAACAACAACCAACCCATGATTCGTAAGCGACAACTCATGAGAACACAATTTGGGGACTACAGAGCTAAGATGGCTGCCGAAGAGAAGAAATTGGCTAAAAGTAAGATCATGTATGGATCAGTTTTGTCTTTTAACATTTTATTATTATAATATAAATCACAGCTTTATAAGTGCCCGGTTAATGGCAATAGGCTCGCCAGCTATTAGGACCTAAACACAAACTGGCAAAATGAGGGTGCTAGCACCTCTGCCTACCCCTTCCGAGATATATGCGTGAGTTTATGTTATGCATTATAAAATATGTGGTATGGTATGGTTGAAGATGTAATGAGTAAGGTAGAGAAGGGATGCTGTGATGGCTTGGACACAGACACGGCCCACCTGATGGAACGTAGTCACAGTGGCCTATGGACGGATATATGAAAGAAGTGAATGAAGTGTACTACTACTACTACTGGAATCATAACGAGTCTAGTTTTAATTTCTTCAGTATAAATTATTTTTGACCACTTATAACACCATTTAAAAAAAGTCAAAGAACCAAAAGGTCATGACTAATATTTCCTAAAATCTGCCAAATTAACATTTTAACCTAGTCTAACAATGACTTGGACCCTGAAAATTTGTCCACAAAACACTGCAGTTGTAGTCGTGTGTACAGTGGCTGGTGATGGTCCATACTCTACTGTACACCACAATGACCAATCACATACCATTGAACATGTGTACACATTTGACATGTCTTATTATGAGCTACTGAACTCATTTAAAAAGTATATGTTTTTATTAATATTGCTATTCATATTCCAACTTTTTAATCCTTATTTTTCAGTGGCCAGCAAGATAAAAATATCAGAAGTGCCAGATAAACCAAAAGCAACATTTTTGAGGAAGTCTGCTTTTTTGACAACGGGTGACGAGGCGTTTAGATTTAATTTCAATTTACCATCTGAGGAAGCAGACACTGGCAACACTGTTATAACTGGCAACACTGGCAATTCTAGTGAAGTTAGCCACAATGATAGCAACACTAATCCTGAAAGTGCAATAAGCAGTGAGAAAAATGGTGAAGAGAATACAAAAAAATTTAAATTTGCTTTTTCAAATACGAATTTTAAATTTAATTTTAATATAGATGATAAATAAATAGGTTATAAGGAATTAGAATTTTATAACATGAATTAGAATTTTGTATAACTTTAATATAAGTGTCACTTTTTTATTCGAGTTTTAATTATAGAAATTAGTTTTTGTAACTTGATTTACGATGGAATTTTTGGTCTCCTGCCTGGAAGGAAATATGTGTGTTGTAAGAAAACAAAATATGAAAATTTAGAATTCAGATTTTTTTAAATAAAAGTATGTTTCTTTTGAGTAAAATTTGAAATCTTTAGCATTAATGACACTTGCCCTTCAGATAGACTCCAAAAATTCCACCATGTACAGTCGATAAAAGAGATGCCACACTAAATTTTCATATAATGATGTATGTAAATGTGGTATCATATCTCTTTTGTTGACTGTACATATTTTTCTCAGTAACTTTTGTATGTCTTCCATAACATACTGCTACCCATACTTATAGTACAATATTTTCATAGGTATAGCTTTTAAGTATTTGTCCAGAAGATGCCTTGCGCACCTTTCGCTTAAGTATATGACAATACCATAATAATATCACATCAGTATAGCAAGCGCCCAATCTGATGGAGGGATTCATGCTATACATGTGTAATTGGCCTTGCGTCAAAATCATCAGAATAGTTTCCCAGTGCAAGCTTCTCGTGTTATATAGTCAAGGATATAGGTACAAAGTGTGCAATAATAAAACAAAAAAACATTAATTATTTAAGTTTACTCATACTACTCCTTATGCATCACATAAGCTCTGGTAATAACCTCTTGTGACCAACACTCCATTATCATCACGAATTCTTTGCGCACAAGTGAAATCCTTGTAAAAAGTTTCTGAATTTGTAAAAGAAAATCCTACAGGTAACTCGTGTCTGTCGTAATTACTTCCCCATGTGGCAACACCGATCAGTTTATTGGTTATGGTATCAAAGATGGCGCCGCCTTCCACTCCGTGGTAATTTCTACACAAGTCGTTGCCATCTAGCATCTGGACGAACGTACAGGAATGGTAACAGGGTACCACATAAGCTCTGGTCTCGTTCGTGGAGCGTGTTAAAATACTCGGGCAAATGTCCAAACCGACGACCACGTCCAGTTCTGTCAAATTGTGAGGTAGCCCTACTACCAGTCCTTGGTTCTAGAAATAGGGAAATAAAAATTGTGAACACCTTAGATAGTGTTAAAATGATAATAGTTCAAGGCCTATCTTATGGGGGTGGCGTGATGGGAGGCCGCGCCTGTCACCCTAGCAGAAGCAAAATGCGCCTCCCTACACCCGGGGGCTAGATTGGGTGTCCCTACACCTGAAAGAGGTTATCTCGAAAGAGATGACCTCGGGTCTGCCGGGGTGCGAGGGATATACCTACTGGTTACTATCTCATCTCCGGCAACTAAGGATTCAGTCACGGCGTGCGTTTTGGTCGGTTCGAGTTCAACATAATCTCTCCAACTCTGGCGAGGGATATTTCGCACTATAAAAAAAAAGCCTATCGTATAAAACGTTCTAATCTAATCATTTTAAACCAGGACCCCGATTTTACTAATGGTTACCCATAGTCAAAGGACTGAGATTATATAAACTGGCATTGAATTTTCATCTTTTACTTTTTAAGTTCTAAATTAAATGAAACAGAGTTCATTACTTCGTTGCATTCACTCTACACGATCCCATGTAATTTTAAACTTCAACATCGTAGCGGTAAAGTCTATAATTCAATGGCTAGGTAACAATTAGTAGAGTCTGGGACTTTGTTTAATATAAAAACCTTTTTAGCGGCGTATCCAACGACTTTCGTATTAATATTTCCATACGTGTAGTCCAAATTACTGAACCATTTGAAGGCGTGGTCAGTTCTATTCACGGCAGTAAACAGTTCTATCACCGACCAGGTACTTATCAGCTTCTGACTCTTCACTATTATGAAGCCGATGTCATCGAAAGCCTGTTTGCTTCGCACGCTTGGAAACACAAACGCTAATGTGCGAAGATATTTTGTTTTGTATATTACAGATGTGTAGTTTACTTTTAAACTGAAAGTGCAATTGTTTGGGTGAAGTTTTTTTGTAGTGTAAACACTGCAGTTATCAAATAGTAGGGGAGGCGGAGATGATAAATTTGTAGTTACTCGAGTGTCGCTAGAATCTATTGAAATTGGTCGATTTGATACAAGCGTCTTATTAGGTATATACATACATAAATTATAATCTGTTATTATTAACTCTAAAATAAAAGAAAATGTCGCGGTCGAGTAAATCCATGTACCCCACATTTTAGTTAGTAACCCCTTATCTTAAATTAACGTGTAGGTGTAAATCCGACCGATCCGATCTCGACTCTCCACCTGGTCAAGTCAAGTTGTCCGTTTTGGGTCTTCAGATTCAGAGCCTATAGGTACCGGTTGATTTTATAGTGGTTTTGGAAAAAAAGATTTTGGCCACAATTTCGATAGTAAAATCGTTAGGAAGTCCTAATTTGGCGAAAAAAAAATTTTTTTTACACGTCCCATACATTTTTCTGTTCACCTGCACATTATTGCCATACATAAAGTATTGTTTTTTTCTTTTCAAAATTAAAACTTCCAGTCGATTTTGCTACCGAAACTGTGTGTGAAACAAAATATTCTTTTTCCAAAACCACTATAAAATCACCGTGTATATATCTAAAGATTATCTTAAGTTGCGGCACGCTATGATGCCCGATTGGACACGACTAGTTTTGCTCGCTATCTCCTATAATTGGGGTGCGCCAAAGTTCACCTAAATTTTCAACTCCGAAAATTGGAACTCCGAAAATGTTCTTCCTAACATTTTTCATCCTAACAATAACAATTCCTAACTACTCTGTCTCTAATGTTTTAATTCCGAATCATTCAACTTCATAATGTCGGTAGCAATAAACATCTGTTATACTAATATTTCTTTTCCTATATTTTGTCAACATAACCATCTTTTACACTATTATTGAAAGTCATAGGTACCTTTTGACGTGACAACGTCTTATAAATTGGCTTGCCGGGTGACACTTCAAGAAACTGCGTTACGCTCCGCTCACGTTATGCGCTCACAATGAGAGCGAGTGAGAGGCACGCGTCCCTTCCACTCGGGCATGGTTAGCCCGCCTAAGAGCGAGAGAGACAGACATACCACTCAAAGTCGTTGTCACGTAAAACTTTCGCCCGTATACCGACTTTACAGGCAACCAATTTTTTTGTTTAGATTTATTTTTATTAATAATAATCAGTATTATTTACATTAATTTTGCGTAACTTTTACAGTTTTAGTTATTTACACGTACAATCTCGCTGCGGTCATTCAGCCAAGTTTCAGGAACGAATCGGTCATATTTATAGTTCTTGGTTTAGGTTAGGTTAGAATTGTGACCACACAATTCTAACCTAACCTAAACCAAGAACTGCCAGAAACGAATCGAAAACGAAAAAGGTCATAAACATAACCGTCAGTCGTATTTTATGATTTTCATTCATTTAAGCCAAAAAGTCTGTGAAACAACATTTAATCATTCTAAACAGTTTTCTAATTAATAGATTACTATTAATTAGAAAACTGTTAAAAAGTATGTAACAACATATAACCAAAAAAAAATGAAACTATAAATAAAATATAATTCTACCGACATATATTTTTATTACATTTGGTAGATAAATGTTTCTTTCTAAGTATGAGTGACAATATTATGGTAATTATGTTTAGGGATAAAAACGTTAGGATAAAAAACAGTAGTAGCTTTAATATTGTTTGTTAACGATTTTATTGATAACAATTTTCGGAAACATGAGTGTTATAAACATCGACGGTAGCACTACAAATAGTATGAATAAAAACTTTAGGATGAAAAATTTTAGGAGGAGTGATCATTGGGATTACAAATCGTTAGGAAGAACAATTTCGGATAAAGAACTTTAGGTGAGTCAATATGGACCCCCTATAATTGATATGTGATTTTTTTTTTCTGTTCCAGTCTCATATCTTTAGTTCTAACAGTTCGTTGTCCAACATTAAGCGCACCAAAAAAGGTAAAACGAGCAAAACCAGTCGTTCCAAACGGCCATCATAGCGAGCCACAACTGTAATAAACAAAGAGGGATCACAGGAGGCCGGACGGAAGATCCACCCGCGACGTGCCACTTCCATTTACCCATCTTACCTAAGACATATCCCTCTCATAGTGTTTATTATGTTCGGAACTTCACGCGATATATTTTTGCACACTGACATAGTGAGTGTGGTGTGTCGCCAGCCTTACATTCAATATGAAAGTAATGGAGGGTAGGCACACAAAAAAGGTTTCCTGCATACCGCGCGACGCTTGCAGGCCAGTCAAGTCGTGACCACGGGTGCTGCAACGCACCCGAAACGTCGGCAAAAGTAAGTGTTCAAAAATATATCGCGTGAAGTCCCGAACATTATAAACACTATGAATAAACGCCGCGATAGTTTAAAAGTTACATATCCCTCTCAATCAAAAGTACCTACGTGTAGAGGCACCTCGCAGCGGTAATAAATATCGCCGCATCAATACACGAGGCAGTGCACACATGCGGTATGTCTGCGAAAGTGGAATGCACGACGCGGGCTATCCAAGGATATGTTGTTTCATTGACGAGACGGGCGTTCACTTCATAGTTTTTGAGCGATGAAAAGTCTGTAAAATACTTATTACATTTTATAATGTTAGCTATCCGCGCAACTTCGTCTGCGTCATCCCGTTTTTGCAACATTTTTCATTCCTGCTCCGCACCTGTTTGTTGTAGCATAATATTATATAAGTACATACCTTCCTCTTTAACCATTCTATCTATGAAAACAAACCGCTTCAAAATCCGTTGCGTAGTTTTAAAGATTTAAGCATACAAAGGGAACAGAGAACGCGACTTTCTTTTATACTATGTAGTGATATTGTGCATGGTAAAATGGCCCTTGTGGCGTGGCGGTTGTGAACGGGACTGCTACGCTGGAGGCTCGGGTTTGATCCGCTCAGTGCAAATATTTATATGCATGAATATGAGCTATTTGCACTGGTCCGGTCGTGTCTCGGAGAGCACGTTAAGTCATCGCCCCGGTTGTCATACGAACATCTATGGCAGCCGTTACGGGTAGTTGGAGCCCTCAAAAGTCCGACTAGCCTAGCCTAACTACAGGACTTCGATTTTCACGTTATTTATTTTAACGTGTGTTTGTGTGTGTGCGAGCGTGTTCTATTTCTACAATATTTATTTAGAAGATAGGTATCTTCTGTCTAATCGACGGCATTTTTGAGTTGCCATCGTTGTGTAGTAATTTGTTTTACGGCATCCCCGCTACTCACAAATAGGACCCGAACATAGGTTTTGCTCTTCGGGAAGGCTTACTACGTCCCCTCCACTATACCTATACCAATGAAAAGTTGTCTAAACGCTCACTTGCTGGCGCTCTGTACGAAGTTAAAACTAAACTTGAAGGCCAAGTATAGCTACTTATACTCACAAGTGTCATTCAGATCCAACACTTTGACATTCCTTAAATAGTTCCTAGAATTGTATCGCGAGTAATATTTCCTTTCATTCTGTAAACCTGCACTCACCCCAACACAAATACAAGACCAAACTATCGCGTACATTCTCACGAGAAATAAAACAATACGTAAATATATTTTATTACTTTATTTATAATTTATAGTTTTTATACAATCTATATAAACTACACGGTGTAGTGAACTTATATTATCAAACAGTAAAATGAAAAATGTTAACAATTTTATTATATGTAGAGAATAATGCTGAATGACATCGGCTCCTATTGTCGGCAATAGGGATGTTGACTACATTTTTTAACGACATGGCGTGACGGTAGTGTACGCGACTGCGTCTAGTTGGCGTTGTGTAGGTTGTCCTACAATATTTATTTGTTTTTGTATTTATGCTCAAAAAATTATCACTTTAAAACAATATAATTAACTGCCCAAGTGAAATATTCGTACGACAAATGGTTTTAAACATATTTGATTTTGAAAATTAAATTTTTCAAGGTGCTCCGAATATGCTCTATTCAAATACATGCAAGTGACGTCACTTGCATGTCGCGCGTAGTACAAGAGAATATGAATATCGCATTTATCTCGATCTGCGTTATGATTACACTTCAATTGTTCATGATAAAAGTAATTTGAAATTTAACAAAGAGATATTTGGACATAATTTGATTGTTTATATTTTGACATAGTTTGTGAACTTTAAATTAATGAAAAGATATTGTTTCAATTTAGTTAAGCAGTATTTGGGAGAGTCGGACGACCTTGTCAACATCCCTATTTTTTAGTTCAGTTTAAATACATATTGAAATAGAAGATTTCTCAACAGATTATATAGCATCTATTTGGTGTTTTCTGCCTACCTAGCATAATCCGCAAAATAGAAAATATGATTGGTACCTATATATAACCCATACAGTTATTATTACTAGCGTAAATAGAGCAACATTCATTACCGCGTTAACGAATTTAGAATGTCTAATGAAATATAATTTTAATTTCATTTGATTTTTTTTTTCAAAATTCTTATTTCTTTTTTTAATTGCAATGGCTCGTTGCATAAATTATTTTTGTACCGACGATTCTGCCAACCGCAAGGTGGAGAGTGATCGTTAATAGAGGTCTCTAGGTATTTACTTGATAATTTTGATTTATCGTTGTCGGTCACTGAAAAAAGGACATCACATGGGTAAAAAAATCATTTAAATATGCACTATTTATGACAGCCGGCTGTATCTGACAAGTTGATAGGTTTATAAGAAAACGTCACACGGTTCATTTACACTGCCACTATTTTATTGGGACTCCTTTTTCCGCACTTAGCCTCCCTTTCTGGGCCATTGTGCGTGCTTATACTGTCACTTTCTCACACCTAGGTTTTGAGTAAGGATATGTATATCACCCGCACCCTTTGTCCCTCAAGTATTACTAATAACTTTATCTTGCGTTCCCTTAATCAGACCGAATAGTTTATGGTTTATTCTGCAATATATGATGGGCAATTAATATAATATTGAAATAGTTATAATTTATTCTTTCTCTGGCACTAACAGGAATGTTACAAATACAATGATAAAAATAATATAATATAATTTCTGTAATACAATATTTTTACTTATCAATTTAACACAATAGTTTAACAATGTTAGCAACTTAAGTAATATAATAAGTAACCTATCAGTAGTAGCAGAGGATTTTATACAATAACACTGTTTTTAAATAATTTCATAAAAATGTGGGTAGACGTGAAAAGATAATAATAATAGTAATCATATCTTAACCCCACCTAAAGCTGACCTAAAGTGGGTTCACATAGGCTGTTTAATAAACAGGATTCGAATTTAGGATCTATAAATACTAAGGCCGCCTCCTTTTAACCACTAACCTATAAAAATATCAAACATTTTGTTTATTTTTTTTTCTAATCGAATGGAAATCATGTGTTTTGAAAACGCGGAGTTACAGAATCGGCCCCCTGAATGTTAACTGTAAGTATACATCCTGTGTTTTAATTAACTATTATTTTAACTGATTATTAACTTGTCATCTAAATGTAATGTACAGTTCGGGATTTACAATACTTTGAAATCTTTACAATGTGAAACGGCAAACGGCTGAACCAATCTGCCTCAAATTTGGTTCAGGGTTAGATTACAGTTAGGAAAACATACAATTTTTTACAAAAAAAAGGTGTCAATAGGGTCATAATTTTTCTTTCTACCACTTAGATGGCCTCACTTAATGGGAAGTGGTTACCGTGGCCTATGGAAGTGTGCAACACCAGAGGCGTCACTTTCGTGGCGTTACAATTTATATACAAAACATTGACATAATCTTGACATAATCGACTGCTACCACGCCCCTGATGCTCTAAACAATCTCGTACTTGTCAGGGTGGAAGCTGATCTCCTGCGAGAAGTCCACGGGGGTGGGCTCCTCCGCGAACGTCACCTTCGTGGCGGTGAGCAGCGCTAGGGACGTGTCCGACGTCCACGTCACCGTCAGGGGGAAGAAATCGTTGGGTATCGCTGGGGTTATGCTGTGAAGAACATATTTTGTTAGGTCGATTGAGTATATTAATTAGTAAAATACAGCCAGGCTCTGTGGCTTGGCGCCAGTCAACGTGACTGCTACGCAGGAGGAGCGGGTTCGATTCCCACTCAGTGCAAATATTTCTATGCATGAATATTATGGCTATTTGCACTGGTCTGGTCTGGTCTAAGCTACCGACGCTTCTAATTAGAATTTAGTAAAGCATTGTATTTATATTGGATCGTGACGCGAACCGCGATATCCACGGTCCCAGGCGCTCTAGCTCGAGATGTTCCCGGGTCTGCTCAGCTGCGAGAGATATGTCTTATATAATCTCACCTCTGGCAATCAACGACCCATGGACGGCGTGCGTTTTGGTCGGTTTGAGTCCGACATAATCACCTCCACCAACATTGGCAGAGGTGGTATTCGTGGGGATTTTGCGCACGATTATAAAAAAAGGGGTTCCAGCTAGTTCACAACAAAGCTGTGCTATACGAGGTACTCACGTGAACTCCAGGCTGCCGGACTTGTGCGCCTTGTCGATGATGGGGATGGACCACACGAGCGTGCGCCCCTTCTGCGTGTAGTTGCCTTCCCACTGGTGGACAACCACGGAGCCCTTGCCCGAACTGTGTGCAGAGCATAGATATTAATGAAATTAATTAATTATTAATTTATTGCATTAATGAAATGCAATAAATATATGTAATTTTCATGTGACCGTAGTATTTTATATATTTTATACAGTATTTTACCATCTCTACCATGGTGAATGTTCTGATGAGCTCTTCCAATTAATCCCACCCTCTCCATTCCTACACAGGACAACATGTCTTAGTCAAGCAGGGCTTAGATGTAAACCCACATACGGTGCAGAATATTCTATAAAGAACCAAGCGGTTCGGTGAGTCTTTTCTCTGCCGCACCATTAAGTCTTGGTATTCCTTGCCTTGCTTCATTGTCCTTTAAGCGGGGCGTGAAAAAGGATCTGATGAGACCGTCAAGCTGAGCGCCATTGTAGCACTGAACGTATTTGGAATAGTGACCCTCTTTCATGAGACTTTGCCTTCAGCTTAACAAGGTGAAGTCCAATTGAGGTGTGATAAATAAAAAAATAACCGAAGTAGGTAAGACACGTACGGCAGTGGGATGTTGATGGTGACGTCACTGAGCACGAGGTGGTCCCGCTCGAGCTCGTACTCGATGTTGACGTCACAGCCGCCGCCCGCGCCCTCCGACGGCCAGCAGTTCACTGCGGAACATAAGCGTTTTATAGCGTCAACAACACGTGGTAATTATGCTGTTAAAATGTAGCTTATATGACACGTTCGTAGATTTACCAGCGCCATCTATTGATTACTTAATTACTTACTTCTAACAGATGTCGAAAGGTATCGACATCTGTTAGAATCATTTGGAGTTACCAGATAATTGTGACTGTCAAATAATAACAGACAAATTGCAATAAATTAAAATTGCGACTATAATTTGAGATTTAAACTATCCTATCTCTCAAGTTGGATCGAACTGCACATGGTGTGCGAATTTTATTATAATTGGTTAAGTGGTTTAGGAGTCCATTGAGGACAAACATTGTGACACGAGATTTATATATATTAAGATTACTGTAGCGATACCACATGTACCCAGCGCCATCTAGCGACAGCAAGAGTAACTACTACGTCATTACGGATCCTGCATCGCGAAAGTGAAGTTCTCGCGCTAGTACAACATATATACAACAATCCAACGACAACCGTTGGGCCCCGGCCCGCCAAGCGTGATTACCTTGCCTGGTCGGAGGATCCTCCCTTTGTGTTGGAGGGACGTCACATCGCGTTCCTCCACATTACAGAATACAATAATATATTAGTTATAATTAATAAAAATTTTTTTGTGTAACGTTAATACGTAACATATTATACACTAGCTGTTGCTCGCGGCTCCGCCTGCGTGGATGTCGACTATCGGCTCTACTCGATTCTCTACTTGCCTCTCTATACTACTTTTCCTTGCTGTCGATATTAGCGCTAATGTATAGAAATTTACCAGCTCGATTGAGATTTATGATTATTACTCCGCTCCCTTGGATGGTAGGGTGATGATATATAACCTATGTTACTCCTAGATATTATAGCCTTTTAGAGGTGGAAGAATAATTGAAATCGGTCCAGTGGTTTCGGAGCCTATTCGTTATAAACAAACAAATCTTTCCTCTTTATAACATTAGTATAGAAGATAGAAACACCCAGCCCAATGCAAATATTTATATTCATTCACAAATAATTGCACTGAGCGGGAATCGAACCCACACCTCCTACGTAGCAGTAGCGTTCACTGCCGCCACGCCACGGTCTATCTAGTATATTAAAAACATCTATCTAATCTTACAAATTTAAACTGTATTCCTAGTACGCACGGGGCGCGGGTTCCATTTCCGCTCAGTGCAAAAGTTATATGCATGAATATGACTGTTTCCACTGGTCTGGTCGTGCCTCGGAGAGCACGTTAAGCCGTCGATCCCGGTTGCCATACAAACATCTATAGCAGACGTTACGGGTAGTTGGAGCCTTCAAAAGTCCAACCAATCTAACTTGGAACTTCGATATCGCCATTGGTCATTAGACCATTGGCTGTGGAGGTCAGATGGCAGTCGCTTCACGTAAAATATCGAAGTTCAGCCGCATCACAGTTAGACTGGAAAGCCGACCCCACCTGAGTTGGGAAAAGGTTCAGGGAATGATGATTCCTAGTAAAATAAAGTATATTTAAGGTAGCGTGCTCTCTGAGGCACGTCCCCCAGCGGGCACTGACCGGACAGCGGCGCGACCTTGTCGTCGTTGGCGTGGAGGCGCCACTTGAGCACGCCCACGTCGCTGTTGAGCGGGAAGGCGCGCTGGCTCTGCTTCAGACCGATCACGCCGTTGCTCTTGAAGGCTTCTTTGTCCACATTAGGGTGGGTCTGGGGGCCAAGCATAGTTTTATAATAATTAGTTTTTACATAACATAACATAAGCTCACGCCTATATCCCCAAAGGGGTAGGCAGAGGTGCTAGCACCCAAACTCTCTGGTAAGAAGTCTTTTACTTGCTTTGAAGAGGGTGGTTTGACATTCCAATATATATTATTATCGTTGGAGTGTTGAACCGTGGGTGAGTGGTGGGCCCCCCTCCCTCCCCCAATATATATTTTTTTGTAATGGATTTCCGCCAGGTAACGCCTACATCTATATTGTATCATACTGGTATATCGATAGTTTATTATAAAATATCAATATCAATATTGTCATTTTTTTTAATATCGATACTTTATTGTATTTAATTTTTTCACATCCCTAGACACTCCGTTTCAGTGTATATACTTAGCCTTAGTTGCACGATCTTACTTTGACCGTGACAAAGCTGGTCAAAGTACCGGTCAGGTATAAAACGTCATAGCCTTGGTTGTAACTATAACCAGCCACGCTCAAACGTCAAATTCTGTCAAAAACAGACCTACAAAATCATGGAAAACAAAAATAAGTGGAAGCGGCATGTAGTCGGTGCACGCGTGTCATTGGTTGGCGTATTTATGCTACGAAGGATAAATTCGATAATATGAACGTTTTTGATAAGAATACGTCTAAACTTTTTCGTAAATATTCAAGCTTTTTCAATTCAAAGTATGAAATGCCATAAATACTTTTTACACTACGGCAGCTCAAACAAGTAAGTTTTACTGCATAACAACAGTGTGCAAAATGCGATTTTGCCCACTGCGTGAGACAAAGTAACTTTTTAATATATATTTTTTATTTTTTCTATAAACAGTGCCAACCATAGATTTTAAAAAGAATTGTTCCGCTATGAACTTTCCAACTACATAATCTGCACTCTATCCTTGGCCGTCCTTTAGAAAGTTCTTTAAAATATGAAGGTCCAATTTCGAAATTCTAAATTTGAAAGGTATTTGTAAAACGAATAACCATGTTTTTTATTTAAATTATTTAATATTTTAATGTATTATAACATAACATAAACTCACGCCTATATCCCGGAAAGGGAAGGCAAAAAAAAACAATTATTTACTAGTAGAGCACGGTATTATTAACGGTTATGTGTGTGAGTTTGGCGACATCGGTTCCGCTACTGCAGCTATCGCGTCGCACTTCTACTAGTTTTTCTGTTTTGTGTACTAACCATAGAGTTAACCAAACCATTACTATCAAACTGTTAAATTTGACGGTGACCGTAACTTTGACCATGACCATGACAAATAGTTCGTGCAACTAAGCCTTACTGTCATAACTGTCATTTTCAAGCTAATTAGTTCTCAGTACACTCAATGATGGCGCTTCAAATCGGCACAATAATTGTTGTCTTAAGGGATAGCCAGCCAGACGCAGATAGACTGAAAAAAGCGAACCGCTTGACCACCTCAGATGTGACCGGGATTGACGCAAAGGTGATGGTGATGGTGATGATGACGATTATGATGATCACGATGATGTACATGTTCTATGCATGCACATTAACCAGTTGTAAGTCGACATACCTGCAGCTGTAGTGGCCTGGTGTCCTTATTGTCGACATGCACGTGGATGCGCCCGTACTGCTCGTTGCTGATGCGAAGCGTCAATAACCCTAACAAAAACAGTATTATAATGAAACAAGTCGTTTTCCACACTTTACGATTAGATCTTCATCGACGGAAGGAGGAAGATTAATATGTAGTTAAAGTTACCGGCATATATCTGGCCCTAAAGACGTCACCTCACAAATGTACTCTATATGCCCAGTACGCGTTTTATAGGTGTCTTTTGAGAATAGCACGGGGTACTATGACTGTCTAGGATTCGAAATTCTCTAATCATAATTGATTCACACGGTTTGGTTTATGTAGCGAATTGGGGTCACAATATTTGCCGAGAACTATATGGGTTAGTTTTCTGTTAATTTAGTGTAAATGACAAAAGAAATCAAATCAACGATATGCCCATTTGGATTGGACGCATAGATTTTAATATGTTTCAAAATCTAAAGCTGGAAGACGTCCATTACATTGGCACACATTTATCACATTCACGAAAGGATTTTGGAAGACGTCCACTCCATTTGGATCGTTGGACGTATCGTCAATGGCTACCTTTATGGTTTCAATGGATTCTTCTCCCTTAAAAACATAACAAAATTGTTTTAAATATTTACTTATTATGTATGGTGGGATTGTTCCTATTTTATAAGTCCAGTAAGTAATATGTATTTACCACTTAATTCAAAGTTCTGTACATCGCCGTCTCTGCCCGCCACCAGTGTGAGACGTTCCTCGAACCGCAGGTGTACACTGTGGTAAATATTACAATTAGATAATGCATCTATAATCTATTTGTTTAGGACTTCGTGAGCATATTGAGTACGTCTGAGAATCGGTCAACATCTATTTTTCATACACCTAAATGCTCGGAATGGAGCAGCGGGAACGGGATCAGAAGTCAACAGCTGCAACCGCGGGCAACAGCTAGTTGTATGTATAATGGGCGGCCTTATCGCTAGCAGCGATCTCTTCCAGGCAACCATAGTCAAATGTAAGTAAGATTTTTTTTTAACTGATTTTATGACATGGTAACTAGGACCTTTATGTCAAGTCTTATTTTATTTTATAACAATTTATTCACTTATCTAGTTGGAACGATTGTTAATGATGATGGATGACGATGACGGATGATAGTTGCCCCAGTATAGCGGTGGAGACTTTACTAGAAGCTTTTCTAAGGGAGATTTTGACACCAACACGAAAAATCACAATTCACTACAATATTCCACTTTCCTACACTTGTGCGGTTTGTTTAAGCTGTTATGTTTAAAACTCATTCTCATTTTTACATATAACAAATCGAATTTACACCAAATATAGAAAATGCAACACGGGAACGTTATGACACTTTTCGCGTTCCCGCCAAAACCCCTGTACGTAAGAAGATAGAGAAAGCAACAGCAGAGTACGCACTCCTTGTGGTCGGGGGCTGTGGCCCGCGCGGTGTCTGCGGGGGCGGCGGCGGGCGCGGCGGCGGCGTCGCCCTCACTGCGCAGGCGCGACACGAACGACTCCGCGTCCGTGCCGCGGGACCCCAGCTTCATGGCCGAGCGACCCGACGGACGGCTCCTGGGGACACGAGTCAAGTATAACTGAAAACATGTATACTGGAAAAAGGTTATTATAAAGTGGACCAGTATCTAATGATAACAAAAAATCCTTCCAAAAAGTATAAAATAAATAATTCGCACGCACACACGCATACACACACACACAGACACGCACGCACGCACGCATACACACACACACACACAGACACGCACGCACGCACGCACGCACGCACCCACACGCACACACGCAAACGCGTCGTTTTTACGTCGGGGTTAAAATGCATGATCATCATAATCTCTTGCTTGCACTTATTTATTATAAACTAGCTGACTCGCGCGACTTCGTCTGCGTCACCCCGTTTTTGCAACATTTTTCATTCCTGCTCCGCACCTGTTAGTTGTAGCATGATGTTATATACATATAAACCTTCCTCTTTAACCATTCTATCTATTGAAACAAACCGCATCAAAATCCGTTGCATAGTTTTGAAGATTTAAGCATACAAAGGGACAAGAAAAATAGGGACAGAGAACGCGACTTTATTTTATACTATGTAGTGATAGTGATTGATAAGCCGGTGGGAGTCGAATTATAGAGTGCGTCATCATTAATAGGAAAAATTAAATGCGACCACATTTGTATTCAATATAGTAAGATATTATCATCATTTCAGCAATAGAATGTCCCCTGCTGAAAATTGGCCAACCCCATGTGGTCGGTTGGAGGCGGTCCTTTTGGAGTTTGTCCCTGGCACGCTGGTCCAGTCCGGGTTGGCAGGTAGTTGGAACCTCGTTTATTAATCGGCTGAGGGTACCACGAGGCAGGCAAGGGTTGCTTGGATCACCATGATGGTGAATGGTGGATGGGTCCTCCTTAACTATCACATCTTATTTTACAAAAGATAAAATTAACATTAATAGACTTACACTTCACGGACAGCCGAGGCGTGGCGGTAGTGCTACGCACGGGGCGCAGGTTCGATCCCGTTCAATGCAAAAAGTTGTATGCATGAAAATGGCTGTTTACACTGGTCTGGTCGTGCCTCGGAAAACATATTAAGCTGTCGGTCCCGGTTGCCATACAAACATCTATGGCAGTCGTTACGGGTAGTTGGAGCCCTCAAAAGTCCAATCAGTCTAACTTGGAACTTCGATATCGCCATTGGTCATTGGACTATTAATTGTGGAGGTCAAATGGCAGTCGATTCACGAAAAATATCGAAGTTCAGCCGCATCACATCACAGACGCCAACTTAGCTGGGAAAAAAGGTTCAGAGAATGATGATGAGACTTACACTTCACGAGCCGGCGTGGTCGGTATCTTCTCAGCGATGGGCTCTGTGGAGGCTGATGAAGACATCGATGAGCTTCCGAAGCCACTTCCTGCACATATAATTGTAAATAAACATTTTGTAAGTTAAATACTACCGCGGTAGCCTAGTGGTATGTGTAATGGCCACGGTAGCCTAGTGGTATGGGTAATGAACTGCTGAGACGAGGTCTCAGGTTCGATCCAGGTTTTACCATGGCACACACCAATGACTTTTCGATGCTTTTCGAAGTTATGTGTGTATTTATCGCAGGTTTATCAGTGCTCGGTTTATGGCAATAGGCTCGCTACCTATTACATTGGGACCTAAACATAAACTAGATATAAGAGAAGAAGATAGATAGAAGAGATAAAATTAATACATAAACTGGCGAAATGTGGCTGCTAGCGCCTCTGCCTTAACCTCAACATAAACTCACTCCTATATTCCCGAAGGGGTCTTCGGGAATATAGGAGTGAGTTTATGTTGTTATGTGAGTTAAATGTAATTTATTCTCTATAGACTATTAAACGATAGTCTATACAGAATAAATTATTTTTCGAATATTTTGAATTTCTACAGCCGGTCCTGTGTGTACGTACCGTAGGACATCTGGCTGCGGGGCGGAGCACCCCGCTTGGCTGCCTCGAGACGCTCGCGCTGCAGCTCCTTGGCGCGCTCGCGCATGCGGTTAGCAGCCTCGCGCTCTTGGGTCTAACGGAATATCGTATACATTAATAATAGTCATAGTTATTGGAGTATGGTAACCCCAGCTAACCTCAGCCAGTACATCTGCTGACTGGTAAAGGAGGTTTTGGCGCAGGTTTTCTTCTGTGGGTTGGGATGTATAGAGGGCAGAGCCCTAAAGTTCATTTGCATAATTGATTTACATAACTAGTTATTAAACAGGAATTATCCTTCACTGTTTTATAAACAGTTATTAAAAAAGACTTTTTGTTCCTTTTTCATAAGTAAGTACTAAAGAACTAAGTAATGTTATTTTTTTAACTTCAGTTAAGTAATATTTCAATCTCTTAATATGGCAGAGGCCCTTTTGAAAGGTTCAGGATTTTAGATTTTTCTTAAGTAGATGTGTGAGAAATTGTCTTTCTTTCGCGAGGCCCCCAGAGAGCTGTGGGCCCTGGGCACGTGCCCCGAGTGCCCCTATGCTAAAGACGGCATTGATAGTGGGGTGTAAGGGGAAAGTTCTCAAAGCCGAAAGCTGGTACCTGGTAGTATTTCTGGTACACTAAATATTAGTGTAAAAAAAATTACGACTTGGTAATTATTATATTTTTTGAAGGTTAAGAGACTTTATGTGCTGCCAGTGTAAAAGCAGGGTTTTATATCATCGCATAGAGGTGAACTTAAGCTCTCAGTCTTCCCACTGACACACAACCTCTCCATGGAATAAGTTTTTGTATAACATACCTGTCTCACAGCTTGGTAGATTTTCTCTTCGTGGGAATCCATCTCGACGAATGAGCGTACCTGAAAATCATATCGTACTAATATTACAAATATGAGAGTTGTGAGATGGTTGGATGTTTATTATTTAAACACGTTTTAATAGCTGAACGGATCCCGGCTGAAATTTAATACAGGGATTGTACACATATACCTTATCTTATCTTATGGTATTGGGGTGCGTGCTCTGGAGCTTTCGCGGACATTTGTACCCTATTGGATCCTTTATGTCGACCCCATTTTGGCTCCTAGGTTAGAGGAGGGATAGAGTATTCTTTCGTTTTCCATAAATTTATTTGCACTAATTTCGTTTGCCATAATCATCCCCGGTCATAATATTTACTTGCACTATTATCATTTATACTAATAACGTTTGACATAACAACTCAACAGTCATAACGTTTATTTGCGATAAAATCACTTTCTATAACAACATATATCATAATAATTAGTTTCCATAAGTAACACATCTCATAATCGACTCTTGACATAATCAAAATTAGATATAAGTATGAAAATAATACATAATATTGTTAGGTCAAAATTAATTATCGTTAACACCCCGACTTAGTGCAATCCGACTCGGATAGGTTAGGTTAGAAGGTCTTCGTGGTTTTTTTTTCTAAACCACCCAGAAGGGGGAGCCCGCGGAGCGGGCTCCATCGAACTTATTTAGTAGACGTCATATGAGGTTTAGTTTCAGGTTAAATTGTGAATAAAAAATCTGTGTTGTATAATTGACATTATTGAAAACGAAAGTTATGGCAAATACATTTATGGATTTTAATTATTATGACCAATGAAATTAGTGAAAGTGATTTTATGTCATTTCACGATTATGGCAACTGAAACGTTATTTGTAATGAAATTATGGCAACTACCAGTACGGCATATAAAATTATGGCAAACATTAGTAAACCGAGGGATAGCCCTCTCTATCAGGGTGGCCACTCCTCTCAATCGCAGGTGCATGTAATCCTCTGGTTTGGGGTATCCCCTCCCGAGTAGATCCATTCGATGTCTTCCTGAGGCGTGGCATTCGCACAGTATGTACTTTACACAGATACCTACAACAATCCGATGTCTGCGCAGACCGACGCGTGACGTCATCAGTCAGGGAATTTCCTGTTTCAGGTACTGCGGCGACTGTGGCGCGGGTAGGTATGTGAGGTTGCATAGAACTCCATATAAACAATTCAGAGTACAGCAATTCGTGCGGTGCAGCAAAGTCTGCGTGCGCCTTAAAGGTCTTAATACTAACCTGTGCTAAATTGACGCTTTCTCTGTATCCGAGGGCCACAATTTCATCAAAAGCGAACAGAAGATTAAATGCCTGGTTCAGTACTTCTGCCTCAGTCAGCGGAGCGCAGTACTCTGGCACCTGGTAGACAGAACATTATGTTATGACACCTCAAAGACAAAGGAAATAAATTACAACTACTTGACGTGACTTTGATTTATTCCTAACTGGCGGATCCACGCAACTTCATCTGTGTCACCCCGTTTTTGCAACATTTTTCACCTTTTACCAAATGGTTGTAGCATGCTGTTATATACATGTAAACCTTCCTCTTAAATCACTCAATCTATTTAAAAAAACCGCCTCAAAATCCATTGCATAGTTTTAAAGATTTAAGCATACAAAGGCTGTGAAGGACATAGAGATATAGGGACAGAGTTAATATTAGTAATTCAGTAGCTAATGTCTAAGTTTAGAAAGTGTTTAATAATGGGTCTCAGATATTTATTTATTTATTTAATTATCACTTACAACAGTTCTGAAACACTCAACAAGTCTCAAATACCCAATGTAATAAGAGTAGTACCATTAATATAAATATAATAAATTTACATACACAAATGACTAAGAATTAAACGAACACTACTTGTCTAATCTATATATATAAAAGTTGATCGCGAAATATGTTGGTAAGCGCATAACTCGAAGACGGCTGGACCAATTCGAGTAATTCTTTTTTTTATTTGTTCCCTGAACTCTACGGAAGGTTTTTATGGACCAGCAGGAACGGGATCAGAAATCCAAGCAGCGGGAACGGGATCAGAAGGTCACGCGGGTGTAGCCGTTGGCAACAGCTAGTAAACAATAAACATACTTACTACTCTACTGAACAGACGGAGAGTCTCTAGATCTTCTAATATGTTACTAGCCTTAGTAGTGATTAGTAACATGTATAACTTATCCAGAGGCTGATATACATATCTGCAAAATTAAAAAAAAAATAAGGACTGCCATAGAGCAGGAATTTAAAATTTAAAAATTTCAGGGTAGGTTTTTATAAATACAGCCATAATAAGGACAAGCAGATTGTTTCTACTCTTACTGGATGAACAATATTAATAATTTCGAGTAATAGTGATGGCAAAAAGTATTTAGTAAATAATGTTTTTATACTATTAGGGTTGAAGGTTTTCAGTTTTATATTTAGCAAAATTGTCTAATATATTTACCGGACAGATTCCGTTTCTACAAAGGTATGCTGACGTCCACCAGTCATGAGTTTTGGGAATGCTGCAAGGAGCCCCTCGATACGTGCTTTCGTCATTTCTACAAACTGACGAGACACCAATGCTGAAAATATATTTCAATTATTACTAACTGAATATTTATGAAGTTATTGATTCTAACAAAGAAGTATGGCGATGCAGAGTAAATAAAGTACCTTTCCCAGACTTCGTACATACTGTAGCCGCTATCAACACCTGAAATAACGTAAAAACACTGTTGAAACTATATGCGTGAGCCGCACTTTTAGTACAGAATTATGTGCAGATAGAACCTTCTATAGTAACTCTTGTGATGGAGAATGTAGGATCATGTTAATTAGCATTGTTTTAATACGTACCATATTGAATTAACTCTATATTTATTGAATACCATACAAAAATTACACACGACAATATTAGTATTGACTTGACAGCGACAGCAAATCCGAGGTGACGTGTGTTGATTTTTTTTTAATAGAGTTGTCCAATTTGTTTTATAGTGATGTCCAAGTCCTATCAGATAGAAATTCTAATTAGATTGATAAAAGAGGTAAAGCGAGGTACAGGGTAGTTAATGATTGTAAAGGTTTCAATTTATGTATGAGCTTTTGTGCATTTAGGGTCTTATAGTCAACTTTCTTAAAAGTTCTTAAAATTCTTAAAAGTATACCCTATTTGATCACTAGAAATCTACCAAAAAAATTACCCTAATCTGCTATAATCTATGCATGTCTTTAATTAAATGTCAAATTTGTCAAAAATAATCTAAGCACGTTGGGGTTATTGGTCGTTTTTCCGAAAATTTAACATAAAACTCGTATCTTTTCAACGTAATTGATATTTACCGATACAGTGTTCACTTACTTTGTACGTACGATGGAGCTGTGTATTTGATTTCGTGCTTAAATTCTATGGAATACACTTGCATACCACAGAAGCCAAATAACAGTAGTAAGTGGACAGTTTAATTATTTTGTATTGGTATTTAGCCGTAGTGTGTCGGGTCTCATATTCTCGAGTATGCGTACGTTGTTAATGCGTGTTACTGTCATTATTTTTGCTGATGGTCAAACATTTAATTTGCATACAATGATATTTTCTTTATGCCTGATTATCTCTTCATCAAATATTACTTCTTGTTGTTAATACGTGACCATGCTGCCGATCAGATGGTCGTGTATTATTTGTAATCTGCATATATTATATAGATTATTCTTAAAAAGTTGTGCAGTAGTGTTTTAAATGTTTTGGTGCAATGGAAGAAGACTATCTTATTGATAGTGACAATGAGGTATTTATATCTGCTGTATATTTTATCCTTATAGTTCAGTAATACTCATAAATTAATAATTATGTAGGGTTAATTTTCTTTGCTAAGTTTATTTTTTTTATTGCAAAAATATATCGAAATTGGTGTTGGAACAATTGATAAATTTAATTTACATAATATCTACTTAGGGCTGATCAATTTAAGTATGGAACTACAAAATGTTATAACTAAATTAAAAATAAATAGGTATTAAAAAATAATTTTTGCTGAGGGACTTTATTGACAGTCCACAGTTGAGAAGTATGTATAGTCATGAAGAGATGTGATGGGCGCTGTCCTTGTACTGATGGGGGGTCGGAGGGGAGATCGAACGAGACCGGAGACCGAGACCCCCTCATAGACATCCCCACAATCTCTCAGGAGGATTCTAAATATTCAGGAGATTCTGAATACTCAAATTTAGTAAGATTGACATCATTACGTTATAGTAGTTAGCAGTTTTATTTTACGTGCACTGTATATTGTATTTTGTGCACATGTTTAGTTGTTTCTGTATAGAATTGCGTGTATTTCTTTTCTCTGTATGTGTCACAGCATCATGTTATTATTACTATGATCATAGTTTTTATCTGTATTTAATACATGCACCGTGGCTATTGTAATAATGGAATAGTATTTATATGTAACGGAAATTGTAGGGTGATTATTTTATTGAAGACTTTAAAAGTGAATGATTTGGAGGTGTATTTATATAAAGTGCTCATGTTTTAATAATTTTATTACTATTACTTGAGGTCAAGGCCTGCTCACTTGCTATATTTATATATATTTACATTGGGGCTGCTGACTTGTACCATATGTACCCATACATGCACTGCTAAAATAGACTATGTCAGTTACATGAGAGCACATTAACATAGCTCTCATTAGTCAGAAGATAGTCATTGTGGCTGAACTCGGTTGGAAGAGATTATTACTAATAATTCTTTTGGTTATTTCTTTTTAACAATAAGCTAACATCTATGTTTCCATTCCCATATAAGTTCATAAGGCGCAAATTTTAAATCATAATTACTATTTATGAATACTACGACATCAATTAAATCTGAACAAATCTTTAACCTCCCTAAATTTTCCTTTTAATTGCCTCAGGGATAGAATATTTTCAGCTATTTACCTTTATTTAAGTACCTAAACAAATGGAGTCATCATCATTCCCTGAACCTTTTTCCCAACTCAGGTCGGCTTTCCAGTCTAACTGTGATACGGCTAAACTTCGATATTTTCCGTGAAGCGACTGCCATCTGACCTCCACATTTCGCACCTAAACAAATGGAGTATAGGTGCGAAAATTTTGTGCTCCAGTGTACATACATACAAACACAAACAATCGAGTTATTGATTTAGTTATAGAAGTTTCTGTACCGTAACATCATATTGCGACACAAAATGACATTTCTAGGTAAAATCTTCGACAGCGACTTAGCTTCATCCAATGCTCGCAATATTTTTAAAGTTATACATATTTTGGTTCCGTTGGTGTATGAACTTTTTGAATATTCATGAATTGTATTTATTTTGCAATATTTATAAAAAAATGTCTTGCTTTCAGTGTCCATATTTGTTTAAATAGTTCTTTTTAATAAAACTTTTTACTTGCGTACAGTATAATGTGCTTATAAGCTTTATTCATACCTATCCATATATAAACACTATTGATAAAGTTTGACAACCCTAGTGTTTGTGAAAAGTACAATCACGCCGTCACTAGGAGTTCTTTGACTTTTTTCCTGTAAAAAAACGGTGCCCTAAACTTATTTCACATGGGCACATTCACCTAAGATAATTAAGTATCTATATTGAATGAGTAAATCTGAAATTACGACAAAAAATTGTGTTGTTTATTATACAATAATATGATGTAAAAAGTAAAATTGCATTTACTTTATAAAAATGTGTTAATTTATTTGTCAAAGACCAGTAGGTCTTCGACAAATAAATTAAACCAGTAGGTCATATCTCATATGAGCGGCGAAATTGTCTATAAATGGGTGTCGTGTCGTGGGTGTTTGGGCCCATAGGTCATTATCTAATTAATAAATTACAGCTTACAGCTAATTAAGGTAAAGACAAATTCATTAATTCTAAGAACGCAACTAAGTTTTTTACCTGGTCATCTAAGTATTTAACACAAAAGTGTAATCTATGCTTGTCGAATGTCTGTTACCTCGTTATCAAAGACAGCAAACAAGATGTAGAAAAATCTGTTGGTCATTAAACTCCTGATAAAGACCTTTACGAGATTACTACAGATTAAAAACTTAGATAATATTGATGCGACCATCGTATTGCGACACACGCAAATACTGGATATTGTTAAGAGCCGTCAATGCATACGGGTTGTCAGAGATCTAATTACGCTGGTGGAAATTTCCCGCCTTCTAAGACCTCATAGTCACTTAAAAAGTCAAGCAAAGCAAAGACAGTCTCTGTAATGCCTTATAAGAATGCGGTAGTGTAGACAGTGTTTTTTTTTCATCTTGTGGAAGCAAAGGAATGAATTTTCTGTGATAAGTGTCGTTCTACGGTTACAGTTCGTTCAGAAATGAAAAAGAAAATTAACATAACTATTAAACCGAAAAAGGTAAAGTTATTGTTGATGTTATACTTCTAATTTTTTTAGTCTATTCATGTAGCATTGTGGTTTCGATGATTGATCATATTTTAATTAAAAATTGATTAACAGATAGCATTACTAATAAGTAAAAGGAAATATATTTCAGTTAAGTACAACAGGGCATGGAACCTATTAGTATTCGCGTGCTATTTATATTAAGTTTGGTTCTTGGTCGGGGAAAGTGTTGTCAATAGAAGCAAAGAGTCGGAAAAGTGAAATTAAACCTCATTTGCATGTCATTAACCTCTCCGTGTAACTAATCACGTCACACAAAACAATGAAGTGCTTGGCTGTAATTTCAAACACGGAATACGCAATAAGTAAACGTCAATTAGTAGCCAATCGTTTGCGAATTATTTCTAAATAATTTTTATCATTTAAAAAAGAATAAGTTTTTTTTATTAGATATACCTATTAAGGGGCTTTGTAGCTTGCCCAGAAGTCTCTCTCGATACCAAAAGAATAAGTTAGAAGAAGTGATACAAAATGATGTCTCCACGCCTTCGGACAGCTCCTGGTCGTAGCGATGGAACCACGCAACTAGGAAATTGCGTCGGCAATTTATTTGTGATTGGCCATTGGTATATTATTGTTTGTTGTTAGCTGTCTGACTGAAGCCGCGGTAGCCTAGTGGTATGGGTAATGGACTGCTGAGACGAGGTCTCGAGTTCGATCCCAGGTTTACCATGGCACACACCAATGACTTTTCGATGCTTTTCGAAGTTATGTGTGTATTTATATTTTAGTTGTAGGTTTATAAGTGCCTCGGAGAGCACGTTAAGCCGTCGGTCCCGGTTACCATACAAACTTCTATGGCAGTCGTTACGGGTAGTTGGAGCCCTCAAAAGTCCAACCAGCCTAACTTGGAACTTCGATATCGCCATTGGTCATTAGACCATTGGTTGTGGAGGTCAGATGGCAGTCGCTTCACGAAAAATATCGAAGTTCAGCCGCATCACAGTTAGACTGGAAAGCCAACAACTGAGTTGGGAAAAAGGTTCAGGGAATGATGTTAGCGTCTGACTTCCCAATCTCTTCAGATAAACCTGCACCAGAGACTCGTCCTTTCTTTAACGGGTGTACCGTCTAACAGGTGACGTTGCCTTAGCTAAAGTATTTACAGAGCGGCGTATTCCCGTACCTATATCTGTCCCTTCAAGGTAATTACATAAAGTCCAACGTTGTAGGATTGCCATAAACTACTACTGCTAGTGGGGACACCGTTGTCCGGACGGGTGATCAGCCCTTCTGTATGGGTCGTTTCACCCATTTATCCCTGTAACGACTGCCATAAACGGTCTTATGAGCCGGAACCGACGGCTTAACGTGCACTCCGAGACACCATGCCAATCCAAATATTCATATTCATAAATACTACCACTGAGCAGGGATCGAACTCGCACCTCCGGCGTACCATCCACGTCCACTACCGCCGTGCCACAGAGGCTGTCCTTACTATCAAACTACTGGCATACGATTTGAGCAGACCCTAATTTCAACAAGTTATAACATGTTGATAACAACAGTCATAAACTGCCACTTCGTATACGCTACAAAAATCATTAACTTAATTATTTAGTCGCACCCGGTCATGCGAAAACGCGACTAATAAGCTCTATTGTTTTTTTTTTCGTGGTCATTTAAAAATATAACGTTTAGCAACGTTTCATGAAGGTTTCATGTTGTCATACCTTTACATATATGAAATATACACGTGTATTTTCATAAAGTTATCATTAGAGGAACAATAAGTGCGAGTGACATTATAATATGTAACTTTACACAAAACCTACGCGTGAGAAAGTGACAGAGTAAAATGTTTTTTTTTATAAACCAAGTTGATAACTTTGACAGAAATATATAGTTAGTTGAAATATACAGAGGCCTTAGCACGAAATACTATCGAATTCGTAATGTAAAGGTATCGACAGAACGGAGCATTGCGATTGGCAGTCTGCCTACTGTGAATCTGTGTGCGTGTGAAGCCCGCCAATCGCAATGCTCCGTGCTGTCGATACCTTTACATTAAATACGAGTTCGATAGTTTTTCATGCTAAGGGCACAGTTCTTTTATTGAATCGACGGCATTTTTGAGGTGCCATCGTGGTATAGTACTTTGTTTCACGGCAGTGCCGCTACTCACGGAGAGGGCCCGAGCATAGGTTTCGCTCTTCGCGAAGGCTTGCTACTTCCCCTATTGCAGTGACGTTAGTCTAGCCCCTTGTCTTTGCTGTTTGTCGTACTATAATGTATCGCACCCGTCGTGTTATTGTGACATCCGTAGCACTAGCATGAACTCCTATCGAATTCGTAATGTAAAGGTTTCGAGAAAACGGAGCATTGTGATTGGCAGTCTGCCTCTTGTGAACCTGTGTGCGTGTGTAGCCCGCCAATCGCTATGCTCCGTTCTGTCGATACCTTTATATTACGAATTTGATAGTATTTCGTGCTAAGGCACGCCTACGTTGAACCAACGATAAAGTGAAGGGGCCTTTAGAAGCGTTCAGGCTCAGGCCATTAGCCTAGGAGTTAGGCAAACTTACAAGAATAAAAAAATAAAATAAAAAACTTTTCGTGTTTACAATCAGTCCTTGCGTTAATTTATTCATTTGCATACATTTGAGGTATTTTGTTTTCACCACGTTACCTTCTCAAGTTGGGTATGGTTTTGTTGAATATTTCTTTAGGCTTATACACACGCTAGTCTAAATTTTACGGTATTGTTATGTGTAGTGAAGGTATAGCGATGAATGTTCGTACATCGCTATATCTTCGCTACGTGAGTAATATGAGTAAGGCAAAAATCATTCATCAAAATATGTCCAGCCGTTATGTCTGTGGAAAAGAACAAAGAACTTACATAGGTGCGTTGGGCAAAAACACACTCCTGTTTATCCTTTCGGTGATTACATCGTGGTTGTCTATACATATATTAGTCATTTCTCGAGATTGAATCGACAACACTACACGGTAGTACCATAGATTGGTAGTTCTCATATGACTATCACTTTTTTTTTTCGTTGCGAAATCCCCCGGATACCAATCTCACCGGAGCACGTGAGAGAGGTTATGTCGGACTCGAACCGACTAAAACGCACGCCGTCTTTGTGTCTCTAGTTGCTGGAGGTGAGATAGTAGTCAACATATCCTTCGCACCCCTGCAGACCCGGGGCTCTCTCTTTCGAGATGACCCCCTTTGGGTGCATAAGACTATCACTGTTGCACTAGCCCCACTATCATCAAAACATATTAAATAACTAGGTGGTTCGATGGTATGGGTACCTTTTATAATAGGTATAAATAAATAGTAATAACATAGTATAAAATAAAGTCGCGTTTTCTGTCCCTATTTTTCTTGTCCCTTTGTATGCTTAAATCTTTAGAACTACGCAACGGACTTTGATGCGGTTTGTTTCAATAGATAGAATGGTTAAAGAGGAAGGTTTATATGTATATAACATCATGCTACGACTAACAGGTGCGGAGCAGGAATGAAAAATGTTGCAAAAACGGGGTGACGCAGACGAAGTCGCGCGGGTCAGCTAGTAGGGTATAAATAAATAAAAAAAATAAAATTACTTCTATTTTAACAAATACTTTACAGCAAAATCGACCCCATTAATTAAGCTGTTTCAAAAATTCTGTATAAAACCCGCATTGTATTTACTTTTATAAATAACTGCGTGTTGTAACAAAATCTAGCTATTATTATAGGTATGTTAGGTTGCCACGCAGTTGGTTTACTGATTGAAACACTAAATTGTATACCCTAATTAGCGCTGTTTGTGTGTGAAGTTCGTAGGCAACACACGAAACTTTGTTAATAAAGTATAGTAATGTACGTACGATTAGCAAAAAAAGACTCTCTATTTAAGACTCAGCCAGCTGATAGACAGACGAGATCCTGGCGAAGGCGGTCCTCTCGAGGGGTAAGACGGCAGTCTCCCGTCTTAATAAATCGAAGGAGTTTTCAAGAATGTACACTGGCATCCACGTGCAAGCTTTTGATGCGACCGGGTGTTGAATTTCGTTGAGTAGATTGTTTCTTGCGTAGCTTGCGTATTCTTCTGTACCCTGATGACATTTCCACGTATTCAGAGAGCGGAGCGTGTAGGGTATCTCCAAAAATCAACAAACTTTTTTTTCAATACAACTTACGTCGCAGACAAGCACGCGGCCCACCTGATGGTAAGTGGTTACCGTGGCCTATTGGCGAGTGTAACACCAGAGGAATAACACTCGTGCCGCAACCCCTGTAAGAACAGAGACATTCTGTGTCGTCAGCGAAAAAGATGTAGGATAAGCCTTTGGTTTTCCTACTGACAACACAAAACCTCTCTAGTGAGCTCTGGTTACCCTACTCATCACCGAAAACACAACACAAGGCGATATTCTGTTGGGTGGAGGTACTTCCCCAGTCGGACTGCTCGATTGGGACGGATATAACCGTCGTGTCCTACTACGCCTTATATCTCATCTCCAAAATCCATCTACCCATCCTTCATTGGAAACACATCTTTATCGGTAATTTTCGATCATTAAACATAAGAAGGAAAAAAGCCGGTCGCGATTACGTTCTAGAATCTAGTTGTTTTGATCTTCAGAAATAACCTATTGAGAATAAAAACTGCATCATAAAAACCTGATTTGTGTGCGATAAAGCTGTCCTTCCTGTATTATTGAATTTAGACGCGACGTTACGAATAATTTATTTTTAAGTTTTATGATTTGTTGGTACAAGACTAATACCGCTGTCTGCGTTCTATATACATAATTGTTTAGTTTGCCTGCAGAGGAAAGTCATTACCAGCTGTTTACAGCAGCCGCAGCATGACGACATAAACTTAAATCTCTTCACTTCCCAATACCATTTCAATTGGGAAGCTAACTGATTCGTGGAAAAAGGTGTCATGCCAAAGCGTCATGCTCATGCCACAGACTTACACCCACGACTTGATTCCGTCGCCACAGCCCACATAAACCTATTCTAGCAACAAAAAGTTTTTGTGTTATTCCATACTATAATCTATCTCTCTAAGAAATTTCAGACAGTCTATTCAGCTGTTAAAGCGTAACAAACATCCAATCATCTTAAAAACATTCACATTTATAATATTACTAGCTGACCCGCGCAACATTTAGCATTCCGTACCTGTTGGTCGTAGCATAATGTTATATACACTGACGGACTCATAAACTGCATCAAAGTAATAGACAACTTTGAAATAAATATTTTAACCAAGTATGCATACTTTCTATACAGATTTAAATTGAAACCTCTAGATTGGTTCGTGAACTTTAAAACAGCGTAGGGTCATATCTTTAAGTTTAAGTTTATGTACTGGAAAGGACCTTAAGACTTTTTTTGAAGAAAAAACAGAAATTTAAGAAAAATTGGTTTAATTAAAAAATTGGTTTTAACAATAGACACAAACTTTATGCAAGGGTTTATTTGTGTTTTAATAAGGTGTATTACCCCCACGTGCCCTTATTACGGATTCTAATCGGTTCCGCATAGATTTTATAAGGGTTTTTAAAAGATCTTGCGGAATATTGTCCCATTCTTCTGAAAGTGCTGTTCTTAGTGCTGCCACTGTCGTGGGCGAAGGATTTCTCGCATATACAGCTCTTTTTAAATTGTCCCAAACATGCTCGATGGGATTAAGATCCGGGCTGCGTGCTGGCCAATTCATTGTACGTATCCCAACCTCTTCGCAATAATGTTGAACTTGTGCAGCTGCATGCGGCCGGGCATTATCCTGCATTAAAGTAAAATTTTCGCCTATGAATCCCATGTAAGGCACCACGTGATCTTCTAATATCTCTGTTATGTAGCGATGTGCTGTCAAACCCCCTCTATTACCGTTTTGACGGACCATGTCTATGAACACAAGTTCTGTTCGCCCGTTCATCGATATGCCACCCCAGACCATACATGAACCGCCTCCAAAAGAAACACGCTCCTCAATGCAACTTTGAGCATATCACTCCCCACGTCGACGATAGACTCTTCTGCGACCATCTGCACCATATAAACATGTCCTACACTCGTCCGTGAACAATACAGAGGCCCACTGCTCTTCTGTCCAATTCAGGTGATGACGCGCAAATCTTAAGCGAGCTTGTCTGTGAGCTGTAGACAACTTTGGACCATTTGCTGGTCTAAAAGGGGTGATATCCGCTTCCTTTAACCTTCTTCTTATTGTTCGTGCACACACGTTTACTCCACGCACCTCATTAAGCTCGGTTTTGATGTTAACTGACGTGAGGAAACGATTTCGCAGGGAAGTTATAACAATAAATCGGTCATCACGACCTGTGGTTGCTCGAGTTCTGCCTGTACCACGTCTCCTCCTGTAAGAACCTGTCTCTACAAACCTTCTGTATATTCTAGAAACCGTAGACTGGTTTAAATTTAAATTTCTACCAATCGTTCGTTGATCCAAGCCCTCCCGCACCAATGCTACAATTTGTGCCGCTTGTTCGGACGAAGTATCCATATTATGGTTCAAAAACTCTCGATGTGTTAAAAAACTAACCCAACAATTATGCTGGTAACAATAATTCAATTGACAAAACAAAAAAAATCAATGAGAATCAATTTAAAACTTTGCTATAAATAACACGCAAATCTGATACTACAAGTAAATTTTCTTTTCCCGGCTATATTCATTTGTTTTACTGCAGTTCTATTTTTAAATTTAATTTTTTTTTTAAGATTAAGAGCCAGTCTTTCCATATTTATATAATTTAATCTAAAAAGTTTGCATACTTATTATAAAAAATCCTTTTAGAGTAAACCTGAACTTTGATGCAGTTTATGAGTCCGTCAGTGTACATAAAAATCTTCCTCTTGAATCACTCTACCTATTTAAAAAACCGCACTATAATCAGTGGTGTAGTTTTCAAGATTTATGCATACTGACGACACACGCATAATATAACATAACATGACATACAGTATAGTCTGAATTCAATTGATTACGACTGTACTTCTGTTATTTTGCGAAACTGGTATTGTGCGTATCTGGTGTTTTGCGAATCTGGTATTTTGCGATTGAGGCTACATAGGGATAGACACCCAAACGCGAGAAACGATTTTGTTTTGTACTATGGGATAGAAGGTACCTCCGTCCTAATTCACAAAACGGTATCATGGCGTGTTCCGGCTGAGTCCTTTGATTGCGTGATTACTTCTACAATGACTGCGATTAAAACAATAATTATATACTCGCAGGAAGTAGATTGCTCCAACAATAGTAATTCTTTACTTAGTTTTTTGTTGTTTTATGATTGTGTTGAAGAAGACCGCGATAGCTTAGTGGTATGGGGAATCGACTGCTGACGCGAGGTCTCGGGTTCGATACCAGGTCTTACCATGGCACACACCAATGACTTTTCGATGCTTTTCGAAGTTGTGTGTATTAATCGCAGGTTTATAAGTGCCCGGTTAATGGCAATAGGCTCGCCACTACATTGGGACTTAAACATAAACTGGCGAAATGTGGATGCTAGTACCTCTGCCTACCCTTTCGGGGATATAGGCGTCAGTTTATGTTATGTGATGGTGTTTAATATGGTAACCCTGTTGCGTAGATTTCTTTATTATATCATACTTCGTAGACTTGCCCCTGTAATAATATTTACTGCGAAGTATAGAATTATCGCCCTTACATGGCTTAATAGACAAAGGACTCATGCGCAAAATGACCTGTAGTCGTTTTTGGGTCTATTCG
Organism: Pelosia muscerda; assembly: GCA_963691645.1. Lineage (NCBI taxonomy): Eukaryota > Metazoa > Arthropoda > Insecta > Lepidoptera > Erebidae > Pelosia > Pelosia muscerda. Next base: position 6,725,319 of record OY829123.1, read on the forward strand.
TGAGATACCCTATTCGTAAAATACCCTTTTCATGAAATACCCTGTTCGTAAAACATCCTTTTCATGAAATACTCTGTTCGTAAAACATCCTTTTCATGAAATATCCTGTTCGTAAAACATCCTTTTCATGAAATACTCTGTTCGTAAAACATCCTTTTCATGAAATACCCTGTTCGTAAAACATCCTTTTCGTAAAATACCCTGTTTGTAAAATACTCTATACGTAAAATACTACTGTAGCTACAAAGCATACCAAACATATATTATTTTTATTACCTTCTTATCTTAACTTTCATTTTTTAATGGCTTTTGCTAGACAATGTTTTACTTTTTGTCTTTAGAAAGAGTAGAGAAAAAATAGAGTAGATTATGGGCATACCATATATTCCCATGGAGTCGTACAAGGCGACTAAAAGATAGGGCTGTTTAACATCAGACTAATACCTACAGCCCAAAAGACTCAGCCTCAGATGCATGGTTCGAGTCGACAATAGTGCTCGGAATACGGCAATATGCTCACCCCCTATAACGTGGTAATGCGAGACGGAATACAGTGGTTGTTGAAATGTCGGTGTTAATTCATCTCTGCTTACCCAAGAGGTAAATAGGCGTGAGAATATGTATGTACAAAAATTAACATACATACATACAGGCAGAGGTGTATTAAACAATTTCTCCAACTATGATTTTCGGTACCAGGTTATATTTAAAAAAAAAACTTAATAGGGAATGAGTCTATTACCGCCAATCGCAAAACTGCGCAAAATGCGCCTAAATACAATAATTTAACTCTGCAGGTGAGGTTCCGACTAGCACCCCCAAAAGTTTTCCACCCAACGTCCCCAACATTACATTGTTTAAAAAGAAACAAAGTAACTAGACTTTATTACTTATCAGCAATAAAAACTGTCAAGATTTTCATCGTGACTGAAAACGTGATATAAGAAATACAACATATTATTGTTAAAAATGAAGTCTTTGGACATTTTCTTCGCTCGACAAGGGCAAAACTTGTACAACCTCGATGTCATGGTCTGTTAATGCGACTTCGCAAGGTTAGGTCAACCTGTGTCACATGGTATTTCTCACATCAATTATGTAGTTCAAATCAATGGCGTGACGTTATATATTGAATACAATGTAACTAAAGGTCATGCGCTACCACTGGTGCTTGCAAATATTATGGTAAAATATTCATGTAAAAATACATAGATTTACATGAAGCGTGGGCACCCGTATTCCCGGGGGCTAGATGGGTACACTGTTGTGCTCAAGTTCAAGTTCAAGTTCAAGTTAATTTATTTGCATGAATATGGTACAAAATCTCTCGCTCGCACTCGAAGTTTGAAGGAGGCCCACTGCCGGGGATATTTTTACTAATATTTTACCTCCAGTAACTAAAGACGGCGTACGTTTTAGTCGGTTCGAGTTGGACATAACCTCTCTCAGCCACTCTGGTGAGATTGGTATCTGTGAGAATTTCGCGCACGAATAAACATGGGTGTCCGTATGCGCGAGGAGTGTGGAGTGTGTTTCCAAAATCATATTGTCAAAAGTACTTGTGTAAAAGCCTACGAACTACGAACTAAACGGACTTAGGGTTTAGTTGAGCCTCAATATTTTAATAATTACAAGATACTGGACTAGATATTGAGGCTTTACACGGCGAAAGTCTGAAAATACATTGGGGGGGGGACCCATCACTTACCCATGGTTTACCAATCCGAAAGAATGCAATAACAAAGCAGCACCCCTCAAAGCAAGTAAAAAGACTTGACCCGAGGAAAGGGTGAAAGAGTTCTTCGCACTTGTCCCCTCCTTCCTCCAATATATTTTCTGAAGATACTACCCAAAAATTGTCCCAAAATACCAAATCAACAATTTCCTCACATCATTAGAACGTCAGAATCCTGCCAACCTTATTTAGAACCTCATAAATCAAATAAAGCCGTCTAAAGCCTCTTAGGAAATATACAAGATATCGTTACCATAGTTTTGTAAGCTAGCAATACATAGATCTATGCTTGATTATTTTGCCACAAGTCAAAAGATAAGTCCCCGAGATAACGTTGTCGTATTTAATTAACGGACACCAAACGGGAACTGATTGGAGTGCCTCTTGACAACCACAAGACATTATTTAGGCATCTTCTACTTTATCGAAGTGTGTGTAAAAGTGAACCAACAAAGTCGATATTCTCTTACTTTTTTCGTATTACGTATCGTATTCTCCTCTTGGAGATAACAAGTATACTAGGATATACTTTCTTTTTTAACGCGCGCAAAATCGCTACGGATACCACCACCGCCGGAACCGGTTGGGGAGGTTATGTTGGACTCGAACCGACTAAAACGCACGCCGTCTTTGGGTCCTCAGTTGCCGGAGGTGAGATAGTATCCAAGATATCCCTCGCACCCCGGCAGACCCCGGCCATCTCTTTTGAGATAACCGCCTTCAGGTGTAGGGACCACGGGCTACCAGTCTAACCCCCGAATGTGGAGAGGCGCATTTTTGCGCCGCCACCGCGGCCTCGTTCTCTCGATACCTTCTCATTACGAATTCGATGGAATTTCGTGCTAAGGGCATAGTTGTCTAATGTAAGAACCACTTTACAATAATTTTATAACGATATAAATTATAGAATATAGCGTGCCAAAACGCCATTGAAAATGAGTCCACTGTCACTGCCGCGCTAAAGATAAGCAACTTCGGGTACTCCATGCAAGTTACGAAACAGCACTTCCGTTTGATGCATAGCCCACTATCACGTTTTACTGTTTTAATTTCTATGGCGTAGCGACAGAGCATTCGACTGCAACGTCGATGGTCAAGGGTCGATTCTTGCTCAATCATATTGGTATGAATATGGTCTATTTGCATTGGTCTGGGTATCTCTCTAAGGTGCGAACAGATTTGTGACACCGTGGGGATTTTTCGCATTATAAAAAAAGGTATCGAGAGAACGGAGTTTTACGATAGGCCTATTGCGAACATGTTGTAGATGAAGTCCGCCAATCCCAATGCTTCGTGCTGTCGATACCTTTACATTACAAGTTCGAAACTGCACTTCGTCAATTCCAATCCATTTGAATCAGTTTTCGCCCAAGTATTTTCCTTTAAATATATCCAACTAGCTGTTACCCGCGGCACCGCCCGCGTGGATGTTAGTCATCGCGCAGGGTTGTAAATTTTAGCGCACAACACATGCAACTTTACGTCTTAGGGCAATTTTACACCTTCGGTTACGTTACCTTTTTTTTATATGTGGCACGGCAATTTGACTTCACCTCGCCTGATGTTAAGTTGAAGGCAAAGTTTTAAGGTTTAGTAAAGATCTCTAATCTTTTCTAGCTATAAATATAGCCTATGTTACTCAGGGTGAATACATCTTTCCAATGGTGATAGAATTGTTAAAATCGGCACAATAGTTTTTGAGTTTATTCATTACAAACACACCAAAAATACGTTCCTCTTTATAATATCAGTGTAGATGTACAGACTCGTCCATTTCACTCGTTTTTTTTTATACTACGTAGGTGGCAAACAAGCACACGGCCCACCTGATGGAAAGCGGCCACCGTGGCCTATGAACGTGTGCAACACTAAGGGTGTCACACACGCGCTGCCCACCCTGAAGGAAAAGGGGGAGAGCTGGGAAGGGGTGGGGACAAGTTTATAGTAGTAGAGAAAAAGGAACAATACCTCACATGCACAATGGTTTTAATTACTTGATTACCTAATTCATTACTGTAGAACAATCAGGACGCACGTTAACCTCGTTTAATTAATCCTGATCGGAGAAATCGTCCCTATTTCTTTTATGTAAATCACCTAGAACATAGCAATACGGGCCGAAGTAAGATTTATGCTTTAAAAAACCAAATTCAAAATGTTAACTGTAGAGGCTATAGTGTTGATTGTCTTTGCTTTTTTAGTTTATGGTTGGTCCTATAGACAATAATATTACTAGCGTAATTAGACCCATAGGTTACTGTGTTTATTATCACCGTGTACTGTACCTATTTAAAATGTCAGTGGCAGTAACTTTAAGGCTAAGCCTGGGTTGCACGATCTTACTTTAATATGCAACAGTGCAGTTAAAGTACCGGTCAGGTATAAAACAGGTTGCATTATTTGACAATAGTTACAATATCGTCAACTGTAACCGGCCACGCTCGGCCGGTTATAAGTAATTGTTAGCGTCAAATTCTATCAAAAATATAACTTTAACCGAGCTACTAAATACACTAGTGCAACACATTTAGCAGAAACAATTAGAATCAATGTTACTGTTAATGTTAAATTTGACGTAGACGCTTACTTTAACACCTACCTGTTAAAGTTAAGGTTTCCGTCAAATTTAACAGTAACAGTAACATTGATTCTAATGGTTTGGCTAAATGTGTTGCACCAGAGTATTTAGTAGCTCGGTTAAAGTTATCTTTTTGGTAGAATTTGTTATGTATTTGTAATTTGTTGTGTAATTTAAAAACACACTATATTAGTAACATTTAGGTAGCGACGTAACCCACTGGAAAGTTGCAGATTCGTCCCCTATAAGGTGCCCATTGGACCCCTAGTAAGAAAGTTAAAATTAATTGTATTAGCTTCTAAGATAAATAGAATATCGATAATATGTCTTTCTACACAGGATTCAAACTTTAAGTATCGATTTTTAAGTCAAGGTCAAAATTTGGTATCCGAATAAGCACTTCCCACTCGGAGTGACTAATCAATAATGTAATCACACTGATAATAGTGATACCGTTTCGCTTTAAGTGGAAGCAGATTAGTTAGGTTATGTCATATACGAATATGATTACCTCACGAAAAAAAGGGAGGGACCACTACCGTAACACAGTGGCGGCCTTAGGGGGTGGCGAACAGGGCAATCGCCCGGGGTCATCGTGTCAAGCAAATTAAAAAAAATATAGATTTTTTAACTTATCTTCTTATTTTAAACTTTTGATTTTGATTCTTAATTATTTATTAAGGTTAGGTATAACATAACGGTAAATTAAAATAAAGTTAGTTAACTAACTCATTCATTCAAATCATAATTGATACATTCATTGTTTGAATATCGCGTAGGTATTTTAAATCACATTTTTTAACGAATGCCTACCGAACAACTAGACCTACTTTCGCATCACATAGGTACTTTTCCGTAGGACAAAGGGCCTCGAAAAGAACTGCCGCCCGCCCTGAGCCTCCCAACCGCAAAGGCCACCGCTGCCGTAACGTGCCCTTTTAGCGCAGCCAGTCTCCTTAGTATAGTGCACGGCACCTAACTTGGCAAGGTTTTGTAGTAGTTGGGGTAAGTTCGCGCATCGTACACTCAGAGGCACAAAAAGTACTTGTCATTATTCTATTCATTCACCAGAATGCCATCATTTATTTTGAATCATGTCTGCTTTAATTTCTGTGAGACATGCTGTACACCATAATAATATGTTAACACCTTACTTACCTTACCTAACCATGTTTCGTGCAATAAATGGATTTATTATTATTATTATATTATTATTTACCGCTAAAGAGACCCAAAAATCGTCTCAGATTCGCTGCCGGTTCTTGCCAAGCTACTTGCCGATTTCTGTACGAGATGAAGTAGCTCGTGGTTCTCGTTGTTGGTAGTCCTGCTAGGTTTGCTCTGTGTCGATTGAGACATTTTTTATCGTGCGCGTACCTCACGATAGCACCCCGCCAAAATCGGTGCAGGTGAATGTGGTTAGATCGACTAAACGCTTCGCCGTGGTGCTGTTATGGTACTTTTCCGGTGGATTGCCTAAAACCTTTCTTGCATACATATGTACTTTGTTTTGGCAAATATGAATCCAGGAAAAACATATTTCAAAACCCTGGTTAGTAGATCAAAGAATCAATCAGTTTATTCAGTTTAGCAACATAAAGAGTACTTATGGATGTCAAAGTTTTACAATTACATTTGTCAAAAATATTATAATTTATATTAAATAAAATAGTAAATAAATCATTTGAAAATGACTCTTTCGCTGATTCGGTAGTTAGATCTACTGAGAAGAGACCAGCAAGAAACTCAGGTAAATTATCGTTATCCTTTATTTTCTTTTACTTTTTTTCCCGGTGGTTTCAGATCTGATCGCACGCGTACACCAAGCGCATTTGTTTCATGAATAATATTTTGTTATCTCCCATTGATATCTGTAAAATCATGCAACGCCAGAAATCCTGAAACATAAAAAGCAAACGAATTGAAAACAATAAATCTTTCAAACTATGAACCAAATACATTCATTATTGCCAAAATTTCACGTTCTTGCATTTAATCACATAAATGTATGCAATGAAAGTAGAACACCATTAAATGTTTAAAAACTATTACTATTGTATAACGGAGTTTGATCAATATATTTTGATCTATTTATTTTTATTTTAGTTTCGCACTAGTTAGTTGTAGCATGATGTTATATACATGAAAACCTTCCTCTTCAATCACTCTATCTATTAAAAAAACCGCATCAAAATCCGTTGCGTACTTTTAAAGATTTAAGCATACAAAGAGACATAGGGACAGAGAAGGTGACTTTGTATTATACTACTCGTATGTAGTGATTTACATTATCGAGATCAGCTTTCATTGCCATGAGGTCTGGTACTGATGTTTTGCAAAAAAACCAAGAGTTTGACTCTATGGCAGTTTAACTTCATGAAAATTTGACTTTATGAGAGTTTGATTTCATGACCGCTTGGCTTTATAATAGAAAACCGTGACTGTACAAATGAATCGAAAGCGAAGTTCAAATTCAAGTTGTTTGTTTGTTGAATAGAGTATGAGTGATGTTTACATTATTACGTCAGATCTCATATTCTGCCGGTATTGGCGTACAAGTTTTACATTTTATTTCAATTTCTTAATTAATTATATCAATGCATTACAGTATCAAATAATCCATGTCTATATTAGAATGTATCATTCAAAAATTCATCAATACCTATTGTAATAACATTTATCATACAAAATATTCTTTAAATTCATTTTAATGTCAATACTTAAATTTTTGCAACTATTAAATATCTTATTGTATAGTTTTGGAGCTAAGCTAAATACACTACTCCACATAAGGTTTGTCTTAACTCTTCGAATACACAGAGCAGTTGTCAATTCGTTTAATGTGGTACCTTTACCATAGCTACTTATAGATGACCCAATAGTTAATTCATACCATTGGTAGACAGCAATCAATAGTAATCAACAGAAATTAAAGGTCTTTTGCCTTTTGGTCGATACGATCATGTTTTCTCATTGTCACTTTCTCTATTTAGTTGTTAGAAGTCTAGGTTTGTATAACAGAACCTCTTTTTTCGTGCGAAAAATCCCCATGAACTGGAGAAGGGGTAGTGATAGAGGTTTGTATATTACTAGCTGACCCGCGCAACTTCGTCTGCGTCACCCCGTTTTTGCAACATTGTTCATTCCTGCTTCGCACCTGTTGGTCGTAGCATGATGTTATTTACATATAAACCTTCCTCTTTAACCATTCTATCTATTAAAACAAACCGCATCAAAATCCGTTGCGTAGTTTTAAAGATTTGACCATACAAAGGGACATAGGGACAGAGAACGCGACTTTATTTTATACTATGTAGTGATCTTAGCTTGTGTTTAAGGGTGCGAAATCCGATACTCTTGCAGACACTTTGACCGTTTTGGATCATTTGTGTCAACTCCAACCTGGAACCTACGTTTGTGGATATATAGCCTTCTCAGTTATTGTGACTATATCTTTTAATTGTAGATGCATCTAATCCTCTAGTTGGAGGTAGCCCTTTCTGAGAAGATCCATTCATTTGCTTCCTAGGGCATGACACTACCGTTTCATCGTCCTCCTTGCAGTGTCTGCATTCTACATCTTTCCTGATACCAATCTTGCTCAGTACCAATTTTGTCCAGTACCAGTAAACGCACCCATAATTTTTGCAAATTCTTATTAGACTTGTACCACTTGTGTGCGTGTAGATAGTTATGATACTTTATATGCGAATTTCTATAAAATTATCATACGTTATAGGAAGCTAAACTCCTCACTATAGTAACTTCATATCCTTATCTAATACTCTATATTTCTCGGTACAACATTATACAAAATAACCTCTAATTAGTGAATTTTTTTTTCATAAACTCTTCCACTCGAAGTTGAAGTATAAAAAGGTCATATATCTTATGCTCATAGTTTTCATAACTACTCAATAACCATGTCTAAAATAAAAGCATTTAAAAAAAGAATCCCTCATAAATATAAGTACTTATTCGTTCAGAAACGCTTTATCTATCGCCAGATATTTGAGGTTTACTGACCCCATACCAAAATAAACAATATCCTCGTTGTAACAAGCTTCCATTTACAAAAATAAGTGACCGTACTCACAAGGCATCAATTACTATAGGCTCATAATGTTCATGTAGGCCGATCCCTCCTCTCTGAGGTCGTGATCTTTCATTAAAAAACGGATGGGTAGGCGAACATGTGTTAGCATACAAGCCCAGTGTCTGTGTGGTTGTGGGTCGAGTGTGTGATGTGAAGTGACAGTGTAAATATCGTAACATAGCTGTAAACAGTTATTTCAATAATCATGGGTGTGAAGAAGTCTCGTGGATATGTACGTATCGTGTTATTACTGAATGTTCCATGAGATGATTTGAAATTTTAAGTGCTTGTATCAAAATTTTGGAGTGCATAGTGCGGGATTTTGGATAAACACTTCCTGGTGGAATAAAATTTCTTACACTGACGTTTATTCGTTAACGCTATGGTGAAGTAATTTTTTTTTTTAATTTGTTGGTTCTCACACTGGACACGTTTCATGACTTAGATGTAAGGGATAGCAGCCTCAGTACACCTATTTAGAGCATATTGATTACTCTTAATTATTTTTTTTACAAAGTGCCCGATTGGCGGCATTCTGCTCGCTTATTACCTGGGACCGAAAATCATATGATAATGATTTTTTTGTATAGTTGGCGAAATGTGGGTGTTTACACACCTCTGCCTACCCCTTCGAGAATTACGGGCGTGAGTATATGTATGTATGTATCTATTCACATCAAAGAGGTTGAAGTCCCTCTTAATGGAAGCTCTTAGCAGGGTTCTTTATAACCTATTCTAGCAATAGGCAGAAGGCTATTGCCATCTCCTGGGTACGTTTACATGTACATAATCTGCTACAGAATTACTCAACTAACATCTGTCTAAACTAACAATACTTAGTCCCAACCGTGCCGCCGTACGTACTGACTTCAAAAAAATAGAAGGTTCTTAATTGGTTTTTTTTTATATAATATCACGCCTATATCCCCGAAGGGGTAGGCAGAGGTGCTAGCACCCACTATTCGCCAGTTTATATTTAGGTCCCAATGTAATAGGTGGCGAGCCTATTGCCATTAACCGGGCACTTATAAACCTGTGATAAATACACACAACTTCGAAAAGCATCGCAGTCATTGGTGTGTGCCATGGTAAACCTGTGATCGAACCCGAGACCTCGTCTCAGCAGTCCATTATCCATACCACTAGGCTACCGCCTTTATTAGTATGTACCTTTTTTTAAAAATAGATCTTGTCTTATCAGGTGGCGAATCGTCTAACCTATTCAGTTCATAATTGTTTTCTATAAATACCTTCCTTATACATTGCTTAATTCTCGTTCGTTACAAATATTGTAAAAAGTCGACAAGGAAGTAATTAGGTTTCCTGCTCAATATTGATTTGAAGAACATACGACTTAATTTCGTTGTTTGCATAACGACTAATGTGAACTTAAACACATACAGTTACAAGTTATGTAAATAAGAGGTGCATAAGTTTAAGATAATAAGGAGATAGACAGCTTACGAGTACTATAAGTCTGCTTTACGTGAGATGTTCCAGCGAAAAAGATGGACGGAAGCTGTATATGCGTATAATACCATCCCTTTTTTTGCTCGAACAACACTTTCAGCTTTTTTAATAAGAATATTAGGAACCGGATTCACTAATATTTCCTCTTAGCCCTCCAGCTAAGCTCAATGTTTTGTGTTAGGAGTGGGTTCACGTCGTTAGTGTAATGGTTAGGGAACCCGGGACCTCTCGATCGTGAGGCCAACTCCTTAACCACTATGCTACCAACTCTTGATGGTAAAGCCTCAGAGCTTTGATAAAGAGTGAAGATGACGTCTGAAGGGGTCCTATAACCCAGGTATTATAAATTGCTAGTGTTAGAAGTTTGCGTTCACGTCCGTAGTGTAATGCTCAGGATTCAAACCCGGGAACGCCGATACCTTAATTGCTAAGCTACAGATGCTTCTAAATTAACGTCCTATAAAAGAAAAAATAACTAAACATACTTATTTCTAACTTAATCATTCAAATGTATGTAAATCCAAATGTCGGGATGTTTGCCCTTCACGTACACGTCAAGTTTAAAACAACATGCTGTATAAGCTGTATAATTAATTGACACGCAAATAACACGGCGTGAAACTCCTAAACAATTACACTACAACAAAAACGGCATGAAACATTTTGTTTTACGTAACGAGGGGACATTTTGTGAGGCTTTAGGCAAAGCAACAAACCACCCAAAGATAAATAGGTTCGTGTTTTTAAATTAAAAAAGGAACAATGAGCTCATTGATAAACCGGAGAAGAGTTTTTACTTTGAATTTTACCTTCCTCGAAGAGAGAAGAGATATTGTCTTCCTATTTTTCCGTTAGTTGCCTAAGATTAGTGGTACTTGTATACTTTCTTTCACCACTTGGATAGTTTCAATTGCTGTACATTTATTTGACTGTTAACAAATCAAATCAAATCAAACTTTATTTCACGGAATACTGTATAGTCTGTATACATTAGATTTTGTGAAACATATACATTAGATTTTGCGAAAAATATAAGAACGCTATATTCTGCTGTGTGGCGTTGAAATTGCGGGCATATATGGCTGAAAGGATCTTCGATATCGCCATTGGTCATTGGACCATTGGTTGTGGAGATCAGATGGCAGTCGTTTCACGGCAAATATCGAAGTTCAGCCGCATTACAGTTAGACTGGTAAGCCGACCCCAACTGAGTTGTGAAAAGGTTCAGAGAATGATGATATGACTTAAAGGAGAGGCAGTGGGTTTTGAAGTATGTCATGGGCAAAGTTGTGGAGAGCCGGCTAGTATGAAAGAAATATATGCGAAAGTTACAAAGTTGGACATTAATTTACCTTTTCACAGAATTTGTCCAATGCAATGTGTTTACTGCCTCTAGGGGTTAAAACTCGAATCAAACTCGTTACGTGTTCCTCAAAGTCTTTTCTCGCAGGACCTCTAGGGAATGTTATATATTGTATCGTTTATCTTAATACAGCCTTGTATGTTTCATATGTTTTAAAATTTTAGTAGACTACATTCTTTGGAACAGGCAAATCACTACATAGTATAAAACAAAGTCGCGTTCTTTGTCCCTTTATCCCTTTGAATGCTTAAATCTTCAAAACTACGCAACGGAATTTGATGCTATTTTTTAATAGATTTAATAGATAGTGATTGAAGAGGAAGATTTATGTGTATATAACATTATGCTACAACCAACTGGTGCGAAACAGAAGTGAAAAATGTTGCAAATACGGGGTGACGCAGAAGAAGTTGCGCGGGTCAGCTAATTAAAAAAAATAGTTTAATAGGTTTTGGCGCTAATAGCAACTAGCTGTTGCAGATTAATTTGTAAACGAATGCTATATGAATTTCATTCCATGCAGCTAGTTTACAGAAGTCATTTATTTCTATCAGAAATACCTATGGATCGCGATAAAACAGTCGAAATATTTCAATGCAAAAGTAGCTTTATTTCTACTGTAGCGTATATTTTTTGTATGTAAAAATATGCATTATGGAATCAGGAAAATATCTATTAGAGAGAAAAACCGTGTTTCTCTTTTGACTTTGCCATAAACTAGATAAATACTTATACCAATCGACTTTGCCTACGTAACGCAATTATTTATTATATTTTTAAATAATTGCGTTACGTGATTAACGAAAAGGTACTATGAAAAAAGCTGTATCTAAGAGTTTATTTCGGAACTATTATTCCAAAGATTTTTATAAAAACATAATTGAACTGGAATGTTCACTATCATACAGGATGCTAGGAAAACGCTCTCGAAGCTGAAGGTACCTGTAAGTACTCCGGGTTTACAATATTAACATAAAAAATTACGACTTATGGCCACCAAACGGATGGTCCTCTAAGCTAAATTAAAAGTAAATAGAGTCAGCTGAGGCCGAATTCTCGACTACCGTTTAATAGTCTGCATCCTCCATAAATGCTTTAAAATAATTAATTACTATTATGAAATTATTAATAATTATTTTATCTCCACTGTAGTCCAGGAGCTCGTAGTTACCGTACGTCCAATATTGATAAAAATATTTTATCATCATAATTTGTATTTTTTAAAAGTTAAAAGTAGTTGCGATCGGGAAAATGGTTTGCAGCAATTGCTTTCAATAGTTGTTGTTCAATTGCATTACGTCGAATTCGTAGGGAGTCTTGTTAGACATTGTGAAGTAGGTTTGAGGGTTAGATTTGTCAAAGAAAAATAGATGTAAAATATCCCTGGTTGATGTGAGGCCTATGTTCAACCATGGAAGTCCTATGACTGAAATATGGTGATGAGGTGAAACAGAAAAACTTAATTTAAAGAAAAAAAGACATTTTCGTTCGAGGAAATAGGTACAGGAAACGTGAGTAGGTATATAAATTAACGAAAACATAACAAGCGTTGTTTAAATTCATTTTGCGCTTATTCATTTCTATTTATATGGGTTATAGTATTTAGTCCCATTGCTTTAGAAGTTGAAACCCACAATCGCGCTTCACTAGACTAATGTACACAACTAATGTGACAATTCCTCTCGGAGTTAAGGTAAATATAGAGTTTAATTACTTAGTACTGGCTATTATTCATATTTCACTTGTAATATTACTCACCTTTGTCTAACAAATGTATTCTTCAATATCGATGCTCAGAAATTATGTAGCATCATAAGGTGCACCGATGTGATTCATACTTAGGAATTACGAGTGACTGATAATGCCTTCACATAATTCTTATGACTGCAATTCTAACGACGGGACGTACGAAATTAAATTAGCATGACTTTAAAATTCCATATTTCCATCCTTATTATACTATCTTCTATATAGAATTCTCGTGTCACAATGTTCGTTCCCGTACTCTTGACCGATTCGGACCGAAAAAAAAACCCCACATAGGAAACTTATGTCTATATCTCGGGTCGTTTATAAAACCCCTTCAATAAATAACTTAAGTTCTTTGCTAAATTGAGGACTTTTATTCTTTTCAGTAGCATTTAATTATGTCGTCTTTAAAAAAGAAAACTTTTGCTAATTCTCGCGCATAAGCTCCTAGACTACAGCTGTGAGCAATTCGGTGTAATGACGCGATATTTGAGATAAAAGTCTCCCATTCTATTGGCTAAAAGTTAACTCATTGTAAGTAATTGTTAGCAATGATTGGTCTTAAGTAATGATGTGTTCACTAGCTGACAGGTATACACAATCGTTACCCACTACCCACCCACTTATTTAGTTTGATAATTACGATAAACAACCGCTATAACGATCGTTAGTATAGTTGATATAGCTTGTGAGTAAATATGTAAATATATTCTAGTAAATTTGTGACTAGTTCGTTAAGTTCCTGGACACCTCTTTCATGAGACTTTGCCTTCAGCTTAACATCAGGCGAGGTGAAGTCAAATTGACGTGCCATAGATTAAAAAAAAAAAACCTTAAGAGAAGAAAAATCCTTTGATAGCCTAAGTGTACACGTATCATTTAAACCCGTGGGTTTGTATGACAGGTGTAAGTTTACGGGCTGACCTCACAGAACCTACACTGATCAAGTTAATGACATTTTTAATTGACCTTATTAAGTTTTAGTTTACCGCGGTAGCCTAGTCGCATGGGTAATGGACTGCTGAGACGAGGTTTCGGGTTCGATCCCAAGTTTTACCATGGCACACACCAATGAGTTTTCGATGCTTTTCGAAGCTATGTGTGTATTTATCGCAGGTTTATAAGTGCCCAGTTAATGGCAATAGGCTCGCCATCTATTACATTGGTGAATTACACGTGAACTACATTAAGACCTAAACATAAACTGGCGAAATGTGGGTGCTAGCACCTCTGCCGACCCCTTCCGGTATATAAGCGTGAGCTAATGAGATGAGAGAATGAGAAGTTACCCAAATGCTTGAGTAATGGTCGCCATACACCAAGCTGCCTACCAAATAGTCCAATGAGCATGACGCTGTCGATTACGTCACATAGAACTGACCGTATGTACGCGTGAATTGGCATGATAGTCATACTTGACAGAACAATTGAGATTGTATTGTTTCGATTACATCATGTCGTTTATCGATAGCAGTACGATATAACGGCCATTATAAGATGTGGAACTGTGGAAGGAGAGCGTTACTCGAACTCCAAAGTTCAAGCTTTAAATGCAACCAGGGTACTGACTTGTTATCATCATCATTTTTGCGATGGAACCGGTCGCATTCAAGGCTTCCCCCCTTTTTTTTTATCGTGCGCAAAATCCCCACGGATACCACCTCCACCAAAACCGATGGAGGAGATTATGTCGCACTCGAACCGACCAAAACGCACGTCGTCCATGGGTCCTTGATTGCCGGAGGTGAGATTATACAAGACATATCTCTCGCACCCCGGCAGACCCGGGGACATCTCTGTTGAGGTGACCCTCTTCCTCCAATGTGGGGACCATGGCCTTCCCATCTAGCCCCTGGTGGCATTTTGCGCCATCGCCGTGGCCTGCTTCTGCTAGGGTGACCGGCGGCTCCACCCGTCACCCCCAGGCCCGTCATGGCTTCCCCTGGGAATCTGGCACCTAATGTATAATTCGAAGCTATCACAGAGCTAATAATAGAAAAGAGATAAGGAAGTGTGATAATACTTATAGGTTTTCATTTTGGATCCCGAATCTACTAATCGTTAGCAGTTGTCAAACCACTGATATTGCAAAAACTGCACTTGAATTTTTGACTTTATGCACATAGCCTTAAACTTTAAAACTATAACATGTTAAAGACTTCATTACAACGTTGCCTTCACTCTACACGGAACCATTTCATTTTAGACATAATATCATAGCAGTTAAGTCTTGAAGTCAATATCATTTATTGCAATCTCAGTGGTTGAATCAATTAGTAGAATCAGGGCCCAGAACCGATGTCGCCCCTTCGTTCCCTTTGCTATTAATGCACACACACACACACACGCACACAAAATACTTTAGCATTTTTTGTAAACAATTATGCACCATTCTAATATGATACACGCCATGGACTTCATTACTGATTGAACCAGCAACACTGAATTTTGTAGTTTATTTATCAGAAAATTTGTATATCTATGTTATGTTCATATAAATTTAGACGAAATAGAGATCATAATTTTCATAGAAATCCTGATCGTTTTTGATATCTGGGAGTTGTGATTATTTATTTATTTTTCTTCATTAGTAAAACAAACATTTTCTATATTTCTATTTCATGTCTTGACTAATGTCTGTCTGTCTTAGATCGAGACTGTTATGAATAGATTTTTATTAGGAGAATAATTCGCATTTAGATAAGCGCTTCACGTTCTACCCGCATCACATTTCTAAACGTCTATATTATATATAAAATTGATATTGATAACACACTTGTACTTGTCCACTGAATTTATTTTTGTATATAACCGGTTTCGCCTTGCGGCAATCTCAAAGGTTTACATTGACATTTGTCTAACTGTTTACCTTTTTTTTTTAACGTGGTGGAATGCATTTACGCACTTCGCTCACCCCCTACAGGGGCGGGGGGCGAGCTTTGTGTGGGACTTCTGACCTCTACCGGGAACCAGACTACCCACTAAACCACCACGGTGTCCGTCATCATCGCATATCGACGATGGCGGGAACAACATCTTCCGCCATCGCCGTGCAAGTCGCCCGCCGCTACTCAGTGGCAGGCCCGTCTCTGGTGCGGCAGAAGAGGAGTCCTTCTGCCGCCCGCCTAGCCAAGGCATACGCGACACGACGTGCGCCTTCAACCTCGAGGCCTATGTTCTAACTGTTTACCTATATTGACATATGTCTAACTGTCAATGTAAACCTTTGAGAATGTCGCAAGGCGAAACTCAAACTCGTTGAACTGAATTTATGGTGGACAAGTACAAGTGTGTTATCAATATCAATCATGTATAACAATAAGTTCCACCAAGTGCCATCAATCAACTGTATAAATAGTCTTAACATAGTTCTGTGGAAGCATTTCTGTAGTACTTATGTTGCCGATGACATAAACTTCTGCTAATACCCACATATGTGTGTTGTGTGCAGTCGTGCGGCATCTGCACAATGTTCCCGTCGTGCATGTCTATGCTGTCACGGCGGACAGACCAGCGCGGCCCTCGGCCCGGACAGTCGCCGGTCGTGCTCAATGTTTACGACATGTATTGGACGAACTGGTGAGTTTTCTAATCTTATTTTTATACTAGCTATTCCCTGCGGCTCGTCCTCCGCGTGGATGTCGGTTATCGCGACCAAACATACCATATTATGTCCTTTCCTAAGGTCTAGTCTACCCTTTCATCAACAGTATACAACACTATAGTATATGATGATAATGTAGGTGACCGTGACCAAAAATAGACATGTTGTAATAATGGTGGTCCATAGCTTAACGGCCTCATCAGATACACGCACTATTTGTAAGACCCGTGAATGTAGGAAGAAGGAAACATGTGTGCTGGTAGACAACTTCAAGATCTTTGGTCAGACAAATATAAGAGTCCCCGAACCGGTTGGTTCTTGATGGTAAACCACCACCTTCGGCTTGCATAATACCTGCAAGCCAGTGCAACTGCCGATTGAGAGATGATGCTCTGGCGCATCACGCACTCACAGTTTAAACGGTGGATAAACTCCCTGCTGTGGTTTTTCCAAGCGAACACAATATGGGGTTCTTCTTAGAAGGTTCCTACTGGGTCGGTAGCACAAGTGTGATGCCCCTGCTGTTAACCTCGTCCATACCCATTTTCAATTAGTGGGTCGTGTCAGTCGTGTGCTTGTCTGTCACCTAAAGGTGCGTCCAGATTTGTGACATGAACAGCGAACCGGGCAGCGTGGCATTAAGACGTGTCGTTGAGTGTGTACGTAACAACTTCTGGCATATGAGCTTACAAACTAGAGGTGTGCTGACACGGCCACCAGTCGATCGATGGTTTCATTTAATCACTATCACGCTCAGCTATCACGCAGCTGAATACGCGATAGACACGCACTTCTGACACGGTCACGGTAAAATGTTACGGAAATGTAGACGCGGCATATGAGGTATTACTAAAAAGATTTAGTTGCAACCCGATAGCGATAGATATCTTTGGCTAGCATAAAACTTTATTGTTTAGAAGCCATGTACGCATATCAAACCTAACCACAGAACAATGAATACGTGTATATTTATTATGTGAACCTAACAAACTAGATTTAAAATAAGTATTAGGTATAGTTCATAAATAATAATTCATGGAACAATATATTGATGATTCTTATAGCGTAAAAAGATGTGGCTTAAACCGCTTGGCGAAGAGTCCATGTGACACGATTCGCACCGACTTCCGATCAGTGCCCGTAGCACGAAAAACTATAGAAGTCGGAAAGATTAAAGATATTGCAAGGATTCGATCTCTTGAATGTGTACGAGTATATTACGAATTTGATATTTTCGTGCTATGAGCAATTTATTAATCTATTAGCCTATCCGCAGACCACTGCCAGAGGTTGGCCTCTCTCAATATTATGAGGCTTTGGCCTACTGTTTCTACGCTGGTCAGACTGATTTAAACAGGGTTTTATTTCGACTCTTCCTTCTCTCTTCTATCTTCTACGTATTTTTCCTCTTACGACACCCTTTCATACTATCACATAGCAATATCAACTAAACCCTCGTCTTCCCACTGACAGCACAAAACCTCCCCCGTGAGCTCTGGCTAACCTACTCACCACCGGAAACTTTAATACAAGGTTATTATCAGCCGTTTTCTGTAGAGCGGAGGTACTTGCTATATAATCTAATGGGTGATTCCATTAAGTATTTATCCAAATTGGTAGTAAGTTACATCAATGTACCTATACGTCCAATACTCCATTTGGTTAGGTACTTAAAAAAGGTAAACAATGTGGCAAATTTTTATAAAAAGACATGTTAAACAAATAAACTAAGCTAACTAGATGGCTAACTAGTGGTTCGATACCGATTTTTAATCTTTATAATATGTTTCTAAGCAGAAAAGTATTTTTATACTAAGTTTTTGAACAAAACTTATTAAAAAATACACTCCAAGATTGTTTACCTTTTTTTAAGTACCTTAACAAATGGTAAGGTATATTACACCCCGTCATTTGGGCCCAAATTATACATAGTTTGTAACATGCATAGTAGTGAATGCCCCTGTGTGTCCGGAAAGTTATAACCTTCTTTATAAAACAGCGTTGATGAATCAGTCACTCGGAACAATTATGTTATGTGTAGATAGATAAAGACTGTTGGTCGCTATCAGTCAGGATTTTCAACACTTGAAAATTTGACTGATAATGAATTTTAGTCGAACTAATTTATCAGAACATATACCTAATAATTAGCAAAGATTACTTTTTGTACTTCGCCGTATGCTTGTCAGTCTAAAGGTGCGTCTAGATTTATGATTTGAACAGTGGACTGGACAGTGTGGCATCAAGACATGACGTTGAGTGTGGATGTAACAACTTGTGGCACATGGGCACACAAACTAGAGTTGTGCTGACACGGCCATCAGTCGATCGATGGTTTCATTTAAGCTTAGCTATCACGCAGCTGAATACGCGATGCGACGGACACGCCTTTCTCACACTGACACGGTAAAATGTTACCTAAATGTAGAAGCGGCATAAGTCGTAGAAAAAAAGCAACTACCTACTCTTGAAGCGCACAGCAGGAAAAAAATCGGCCTTTCTTACTTTATCGTTTTTATTTATTTCTTAGTCATCCACGCAACCACTATTTATAAGTTAATTGTTAACAGCACGGTATTACTACAGTAGGACTACATACGTAGAACTGTTCGTTAGACTGTAGTATTTACGTCATAACTAGTTATTTCGTACCTATATTTGAGGAATTTTCGGGCCTAAAGGCGAGCCTATTGCCGGCAAGTATTTTTGGACTGTTTTTGGACTGTATTTTTACTATCACATGGACATCGCTATTCCTACGTTGTAGTAATCGCCCTGTACGACATCTACGAGAAGAAATGGTGTGACACCCGTTTTTGCAACATTTTTCATTCCTGCTCCGCACCTGTTAGTCGTAGCATGATGTTATATACATATAAACCTTCCTCTTCAATCACTCTATCTATTAAAAAAACCACATCAAAGTCCGTTGCGTAGTTCTAAAGATTTAAGCATACAAAGGGACAAGAAAAATAGGGACAGAAAACGCGACTTTATTTTATACTATGTAGTGATGAAGATTCAAGGACATAGGGATATATGGACAGAGAAAGCGACTTTGTTTTATACTATGTAGTGATGTACCTACTTCTACTTAATATAGAGTGTTATATCGCCAGGTACACGGCGGGAGCAGGCGTGGGCGTGTTCCACAGCGGCGTGCAGGTACACGGCTCGGAGTGGGCGTACGGCGGGCACCCCTACGCCTTCACCGGTGTCTTCGAGATCACGCCGCGGGACGAGCGGGAACTCGGCGAACAGTTCAGATTCAGGTGCGTTGTGTACACGTGAACAGATGTTGAGGCTAGCTAGTGGGCAGCACTTAGTCCGTGCCTACGTGCTGGCAACACCTTGAACAAAAGTCTGAAATGTTCAGCCGGGAACACCTTGTACAAAAATCGGAAAGGTTCAGTTACAGTCAGGCTACGTCATCACCTTCATCATTTCAGCTATCAGACGTCCACTGCTGAACTTAGACCTCCCTCATCGACCTCTAGTCTGGTCGCTTGGAGGCGGTTTGTATCCAACGGGGAGCCGCGACTTTGACTATGTCGTATATATAATAGATTTTATATTAGCGTCGAGCCTTGTGGTATGGGTAATGGACTGCTGAGACGAGGTCTCGGGTTCGATCCCAGGTTTTACCATGGCACACACCAATGACTTTTCGATACTTTTAGAAGTTTTGTGTGTATTTATCGCAGGTTTATAAGTACCCGGTTAATGACAATAGGCTTGCCACCTATTACATTGGAACCTAAACATAAACTGGCGAAATGTTGAATGAATGAATGATAGTTGCCTCAGTAAAGTAGTGGAGACTTTACTAGAAGCTTTTCTTAGGGAGATTTTGACACCAAACACGTAAAATCACAAAAATATCCCACTCTCCTACACTTGTGCGCTTTGTCCAAGCCGTTATTATATCTAAAACTCCACCATTTTTACACATAAAAACTCGAATGTACCTACACCAAATTTAAAATATGAAACACTGCAGCGCCATGACACTTTTCGCGTTCCCGCCAAAAAACCCTAACTTGTGTCACTAGCAGAACGAACATAAACTCCTGTGTACGATACGAAACCTTTTACCTTTTAATTTATTGATTGATGTGTATTGATCAGATAGAATGTAGTTATAATTTATTGTTGGCTACGGCCGGCCGGTGGCGTGTGAATGATAACACGGAGTTTATGGCCTAACGATTTTATTGGTACTATAAATAAATAGCCTCGGTGTCAATCTAGCAGCGAGGACAGCTACGGTATTAAAAGGGCAAAGTTCTCAGTAAAAATGGAGACGCGGCTACTTAAACTATAGGAATAAATACATATGTACATGTGCTATCGTCTATTGCCCTAGGTAGAGGTGAATTAACACGTAGATTTGACCGAATGTTGTATTCGGTTCCACGTAATAGGGGGTTAGTCTATTGCCGTTTGTTGGGCACGATTGTGGGGTCGAGCCTAGCTTTTGAGGCTGAGTATGGACTGTATTATTCTGTATGGTGTTAAAAAGCCCTATTTCTTAGTCATCTTGTACAATACGAGTACAAGGGAAAATATGGAATAACCCAAATTACTACTAAGCCGGGAACCATTCGACAGCAGGTGGTTATAGGACTAAATAATTATTATTATAATAAAAAAAATCAAATTTTAAACAATGTCTATAAAAAATAATTTAATGAAAAACAAAAAACCCGACTGCGGAAACTAAAAAGAGTGAAACAAGCCCAGTAGTTTAAAATTCATACAATACTCACAGTCGGGGCCCCTTGGGAAGATTTAATTGGTAAAATTTGAATGGGCCCCGGCTGTGAGTATTGTATGAATTTTAAACTACTGGGCTTGTTTCACTCTTTTTAGTTTCCGCAGTCGGGTTTTTTGTTTTTCTTTAAATTATTTTTTACCCGACTGCGCGACGCAAAGGAGGGTATTGTGTTTATCAGTCTATGTATGTATGTATGTATGTATGTTTGTTTCTATGTGGCGTTCTAGAGGCTAAACGCATAGACCGATTTTGATGATTCTTACATCAATCGATTCGTCTTAACCTTGCGAGTGTCACTAAAGACATGACAGCAATCAAAATTCACCACAGCGACCACCAGACGCCATATTGTCAAAATGAAAAAAGAAAATTTCGATGAACTATGTCAAGTGGGGTGTCGTTGAATAGGTATTTTAAAATCATATTTAGGTTCCTTTTACCATTTTTCATTTTAACTAATAGTTTAGGATATATATCGATTTAAAGTTGTTTAACAAAAAATTAATTCTCGCTAATTTTCTTACTTCAAGGATAAACGATATACAAACAAAAATAATATTTTGATAAAAAAATAAATTTTAAATGAATCGTAACTGAAAAGTATAAAATAAAAAAAATAATTTAAAGAAAAACAAAAAACCCGACTGCCTAAAAACTAATTTTAAAAATTACGTGAAAAAAATAACTCAAATAAGAACTAAAAAGAAAGAAACAAGCCCAGTAGTTAAGATTTCATACAATACTCACAGTCGGGGCCCATTTAAATTTTACCAATCACATCTTCCTAAGGGGCCCCGACTGTGAGTATTGTATGAAATCTTAACTACTGGGCTTGTTTCTTTCTTTTTAGTTCTTATTTGAGTTATTTTTTTCACGTAATTTTTAAAATTAGTTTTTAGGCAGTCGGGTTTTTTGTTTTTCTTTAAATTTTTTTTTTTTATTTTATACTTTTTAGTTACGATTCATTGAAAAGTTTTTTTTTTACCAAAAATATTTTTGTTTGTAGGTATATCGTTTATACTTAAAATATAAACTTAAATCAATAAGTAAGAAAATTAGCAAGAATGAATGTTTTGTTAAGCAACTTTAAATCGTTATATATCCTAAACTATTATTTAAAATGAAAAATGGTAAAAGAAACCTAAATATGATTTAAAATTACCTATTCAACGACACCCCACTTGACATAGTTCATCGACTTTTTTTTTTTTCATTTTGACAATATGGCGTCTGGTTGTCGCTGTGGTGAATTTTGATTACTGTCATGTCTTTAGTGACACTCGCAAGGTTAAGACGAATCGATTGACGTTAGAATTATCAAAATCGGCCTACGCGTTTGGTCTCTAGAACGCCACATAGAAACAAACATACATACATACATACATACATACATACATACATAGACTGATAAACACAATACCCTCCTTTGCGTCGCGCAGTCGGGTAAAAACGAGAAGTTTCGTAGTAGAAATTAATTGGTCTTGTTTCGCTTTTATTAGGACTTTGTTGACTCTTTTCCAGTTAGATTGATTAGAAAACATTATATTATATAATTATTGGTCTAACCATGATAGAGGAGACCAGAAAACATTACCCTCGGTGATGCAGTTGGCTAAAAGCAGTAACACTATTTTGGCGGTCAATAACATGTTGAATGTTTGTATGTTCCAGACAAAGTGTACACGTAGGTTATACAGACTTCAGCGAGGACGAGGTGCGGCGGCTGGTCACAGAGCTCGGCAAGCAGTTCCGCGGTGACAGGTGTGTATACGAATTTATAGTTATGATTAATGCATGCATGCATGCATGTATGATGAATATGAGGAGGTCTGTGGGACCTGAAGACCCCTTTTTTTTATCGTGCGCAAAATCCCCACGGATACCACCTCCACCAAAACCGATGGAGGTGATTATGGCGGACTCGAACCGACCAAAACGCACGCCGTCCATGTGTCCTTGATTGCCGGAGGTGAGATTATA
Source organism: Pelosia muscerda (assembly GCA_963691645.1). Taxonomy (NCBI): domain Eukaryota; kingdom Metazoa; phylum Arthropoda; class Insecta; order Lepidoptera; family Erebidae; genus Pelosia; species Pelosia muscerda. The sequence continues at coordinate 6,748,671 of OY829123.1, forward strand.
CAAGACATATCTCTCGCACTCCGGCAGACCCGGGGACATCTCTGTTGAGATGACCCTCTTCCCCCAATGTGGGGACCATGGTGTCCCTATCTAGCCCCTGGATATGGGACGGCACTTGGCGCCATCGCCGTGGCCTGCTTCTGCTAGGGTGACCGGCGCCCCACCCGTCACCCCCAGGCCCGCGCTCATGGGGGACGGAGGTCATTCTGCGACCTCCGACGTCCGAGTCGCCTCCGCTCATTGCGGGCAGTGCGGGCCCGGAGTTTTCTCCGGACCCGCTCCGCCTCCTCCTTTTCGAGCATTACTTGCTCGCAGAAGGAGGCGGCGGCTGCCCAAGCACTCGCGCATCGTACCATCACCGTGAGCAGAAGACCCCTATCATGTCGATAGTGTAATGGCCAGGACTCGAACCCGGTACCTCTCGATCGTAAGGCTCAAAAACTCCCAAGACTAAAATAAAAAATTGATTGACACTCCGTGGCTTGGCAGTAGTGAACACGACTGATCCACATAACAGGAGACTCGGGTTCGATTTCCGCTGGATGATTATTTACATTGGCCTAGGTGTTTCCATGTATAATATGTATGTAATTTATCCGCATTTTAAAATCCATAACAAGCTTGCTAAGCTGTGCTTGCCATGGTCTAGGTGGCGTTGTGTAGATTGCTCTGCAATATTTATAATTTGTTTTTTTTTTTACTTCAAGAAAACGAGTACCGTGTGAACCCTTTAAACTCCAAAAGTAAAACCATGTACCGATTTACTCTTAAAATACTATTCCTCAAAAATTATAAACCCGGACATTATTAAACGTCTACCTACTCCAACTATAATAAACAGGCGTGATTCCATAAAACAATTTAATAGAAAGGGCCGTCATAAACTTCCAACTATGTTATCAGTGAGAGAGGTTATCACGAAATTGAAACTGGTTCCATTGTTTATCAACGACGTTGTGTTGTCTACTATCAAGAGTCGGTACAACACTTACGATAATTTATTTATGTTCGTTCATTAGTTCAGTGACAGCACAGATTAATAAATAGTTACAGTGTACGCACAGATTAATAAATATTAAATAGACTGTGGCAGGTTATATTATCTGTAAATCCACAGATTAAGAAATAATAAAAAGTAACTATTTTTTTATAAAAACCGTTAATACGCGTGCAATGATTAAAAACCTGTTGTTTTTACCCGACTGCGCGACGCAAAGGAGGGTATTGTGTTTATCAGTCTATGTATGTATGTATGTATGTATGTATGTATGTATGTTTGTTTCTATGTGGCGTTCTAGAGCCTAAACGCATAGACCGATTTTGATGATTCTTACCTCAATCGATTTGTCTTAACCTTGCGAGTGTCACTAAAGACATGACAGTAATCAAAATTCACCATAGCGACCACCAGACGCCATATTGTAAAAATGAAAAAAAAAAATTTCGATGAACTATGTCAAGTGGGGTGTCGTTGAATAGGTATTTTAAAATCATATTTAGGTTCTTTTTACCATTTTTCATTTTAACTAATAGTTTAGGATATATAACGATTTAAAGTTATTTAACAAAACATTAATTCTCGCTAATTTTCTTACTTCAAGGATAAACGATATACAAACAAAAATAATATTTAGATAAAAAAATAAATTTTGAATGAATCGTAACTAAAAAGTATAAAATAAAAAAAATAATTTAAAGAAAAACAAAAAACCCGACTGCCTAACTAACCTAACCTTACTAAAAAGAAAGAAACAAGCCCAGTAGTTAAAATTTCATACAATACTCACAGTCGGGGCCCATTTAAATTTTACCAATCACATCTTCCTAAAGGGCCCCGACTGTGAGTATTGTATGAAATTTTAACTACTGGGCTTGTTTCTTTCTTTTTAGTAAGGTTAGGTTAGTTAGGCAGTCGGGTTTTTTGTTTTTCTTTAAATTATTTTAATACTACAAATGCAACTACTGATGTGCAATCTCCCCGTGGATTTAGATTTTGTCGATTTCTGGGCATAATTTTACTTAACCAACTGTCTAATAAAAATATCTGACAAACCTAAGATTATGAGTGTGCTCAAGACCTTTTATACACAGAAATACCTCCAATGTTCAGAAACGATTTACTTTATTTGACATACCTATATAAAACAGTATAGATGTGTACACGCCCTACAGAATACCGCGTCTAATAATAACCTTGTGTTGTGTTCCCAAATGTGAGTAGGGTAGCGCCAGAGCTCACTGGATAGATTATTGTGTTGTCAGTGGGAAGACCGAGAAACCCTTCTTTGTCTTCTGCATTGACAGCACAGACACTCTCTTCCCCTTCCCCTGGTCGACAGCACAAATGTGACGCCCCTGGTGTTGCAAACGTCCATAGCCTACGGTAACCACTTTCCATCAGGTCGGCCGCGTGCTTTACTGCCACCTAAGTGGTATAAAAAATGTAGATGAATTAGAATAATGAAGTAGTGATACTTTTTTTACAGGTACCACCTAATGAACAACAATTGTAATCATTTCACATCTGCGTTCTGTTTGGTAAGCAACACTTTATTAAATTTTAACGTAATACTACGAGAATTTTACGCTTTGGAATAAAATCATTTATTTAACACATTGTATTGCAATTTATGTGGTATTAATAATATGGTATATAAGCTAATGACCCTTTATTTCCCCGTGCGCGAAATCCCCACGGATACCAATCCCACTGGAGCCGATGAAAGAGGTTATGTCGGACTCGAACCGACTAAAAGCCCGCCGTCTTTGGGTCTTTAGTTAGTGAGATATTGGCGAACATATCCCTCGCACCCCGGCAGACCCGGGGCCCTCTTACGAGATGACTCCCTTCGGGTATAGGGACCACGGCGTCCCCGTCTATGCGCCATCACGGCCTGCTTCTGCCAGGGTGACAGGCGGCTCCACCCGTCACCCCCAGGCCCTTGCTCATGGGGAAGCTAATGACCATCCTGGTTGTTCCAGGCGCTATGCGACCGCGACATCCCGGCGTGGGTGAACCGACTGGCGTACGTCAGTTCCTGCGTGCCCTTCCTACAGCGATGCCTGCCCAAGTAAGGTTTTCTTTTTTTTTTGTACTACGTAGGTGGCAGACAAGCTCACGGCCCACCTGATGGAAAGCGGCCACCGTGGCCTATGAACGTGTGCAACACTAAGGGTGTCACACACGCGCTGCCCACCCTGAAGGGAAAGGGGGAGAGCTGGGAAGGGGTGGGGAGGCTAGGAAGGGGAGGGGAAGGAGGGATATAGTGAGCTCTGGCTACCCTACTTACCGGCGGGAACACAACACGATGGTTATTATGACCGCGGTCTTCTGTAGGGCGGAGGTACTTCCCAAGTTGGACAGCTCATTTCGGACGGGAGATACCGTCGTGTCCTACCTCCGTTATTTATAGCCCAACTCGGTTGCTTTTCAGTCATTCGGCACGAATTTTGAACCTATTGTATTGGGACTCCTTTTTCCGCACCTAGCCTCCCTTTTTGGGCCATTGTGCGTACAAGGTTACTGGCTAGAGCAGCCAGCCCAGCTCCGCCCAGAAACGCAGAAGCTTACTGGGGACTTTACAGGCTTCGCGGAATCTTGAATCTAACTCGTGAGAGAAATGAGGCCCATGCGTGCAGATTGTTTTGAAATAATCTATGATGAGCCCGATGAGCATATTTTGGGTCCACTACTCGTATCTATACCTACGCACGGGTTCGATCCCCGCTCAGTGCAAAAAGTTGTATGCATGAATATGTCTGTTTGCACTGGTCTGGTCGTGCCTCCGAGAGCACGTTAAGCCGTCGGTCTTGGTTGTCATACAAACTCCTATGGCAGTCGTTACATGTAGTTGGAGCCTTCAAAAGTCCAACCAGTCTAACTTGAAACTTCGATATCGCCATTGATCATTGGACCATTGGTTGTGCAGGTTCACGTAAAATATCGAACTTCAGTCGCATCACAGTTAGACTGGAAAGCCGGCCCCAACTGAATTGGGAAAATACAATGCTGTCGAATGTAGATATTTTTCTGTTGAGCGTGACTACTCACAATGATATTAACCGTCGACTTGGATGAAGAAGAGTTACTATAAGTTAGATATATCCTATTTGTAACTTACTTTTCTATTTAGTTATAACTAGCATCGCCCCGCAGTTTCCTATACGGCACAGTAGTTTTTCCAAGTAAACAATTGTGTTCTATTCACAATGTTAGTGTAAACTGACTGTCTCCCCGCAGGGAGTGGCTGACGCCGGCGGCGCTGCAGCAGTCCCTGGCGGCGCACTCGCGCTCGTCGTCGCCCATGACCCCGCAATAGCAGCGTGAGTACATACACACACACACATACATAGACGCACACACACACACACACACACACACACACACACACACACACATGCGCTCACACACACACACACACACACACACACATGCGCTCACACACACACACACACACACATGCGCTCACACACACACACACACACACATGCGCTCACACACACACACACACACACACACGCACACGCACACACACACACACACACACACACACACACACACACACACACACACACACGCACACGCACACGCACACGCACACACACACACACACACACATACATACGTATTCTAACACACATTCGCATGCACACGCACAGCTGTGAAGTGATACCAGTTGGAGATCTTGCGTGTGCACTCCTCAACGGGTCTTGCTCAGTAAATAAAATCATTCATACTTTATAAAATACTTTTCTGTTCATCAATATACCTACGATTTTTTTTTATACAACTTAGCAGTTAGCAGACAGCCCACCTGATGGTAAGTGGTTACCTATGGGCGAGTGTAACACCAGAGGAATAACACTCGTGCCACAACCCTTGTAAGAACAGAAACATTCTGTGTCGTCAGCGCAAAGATGTAAAACCTCTCTAGTGAGCTCTGGCTACCCTACTCACCTCCGAAAACACAACACAAGGTTATTAAACGGCGATATTCTGTAGGGTGGAGGTACGTCCCCAGGCGGACTGCTCGATTGGGACGAATATATCGCCGTGTCCTACCTCCGTATATACGATGTTTTAAAATGCGTTTTTCAATTTCCAGAAGATGTACTGCGTTTTTGCAGCCAAGTCAGAAGTGTTGTGCGAACTAATTCATATTAGGTTTAACGTTAGCTAATATATAGTTTGGCGCATTGTCGATCGTACTAGAGGTGGGGTCGCGCTGACGTCACGCACCAAAGCCGATTAGTCGATTTATCGATAAACAATTGGCGGGAAATCGAAACCGATTTTGGTGCCACCCTAGCCTTTTTGTTGTAATTATATTTCTATACTTGTTATGTAATAAAAGCTGGAATATGCCGTCTCTTTCTACTATAACAGGGACAGAGACATATTTTTCTGTTTTTATTAATAATAATGTCTACTGAAAACTGTGTAATAGTGATGTCCCGGTTAATGGTTTCTATTTTGTACGGAACTAAAGTGATTGACATAAGAGTGTGAACTGTCTTTATGGAATTTAAACTTTAACGTGTTTCGTTTTTATTCGTAGATATGATGTATTTGTTTCTTTTCTATATTGATTAATTATAAGCTAGATATACCATAAACCAACTAAATTATTTTACTAACTTACCTACTGATTTAATTCAATAAATTATTGTTTTAATAATATCCTAATGGTCTCTGCAATCCGCTTACTTGGTAATTTTTTGTAAGGGTAAAAGTGAATTGAAGCTAACATATAAATAAAGGGTAAAATAAAATAAAAAATTCAGAATATTTAAAATATTTATGGTGGAGCAAGCTATTACGTATGAACCTTGTATCGAAACGTTAGCTTAAGACTAATGACCAATGAAATTTAGTTTTGGTCACATCGATTTTTCTACAATTTCATTGGTCAAACTTATTAAACAACTCTATCAAATAAATTGTCGTTTTTAGAGTTCTTGAAGACAGTTGTCCAATTATTATCTGTAGTGAAACCTTAATCAAATATGTGTCATCATTATTTTAGTTGACACCTATTTAATTGAAAATTCATTTTCTTAATTTACCATTAGTAGAGTGTTCGTCTATTCAGAGAAACATTCTAGAACCATCACTTCAGATGGCGGTTTTGCGGAGGCCTATAGTTTAATACAAAATCCGAAACGGGCGATATTTATAATGTGTGTTTAAAGATATACGTAGGTTTTAGTAGTCCGTCCGTCGAAATATTAAATTGATGTGATTAAATACTAAGTACAACCTTTAATATTGACAGCTGGTCCTGACAAGCCGACATGTCGAATAAAAATAATGGCCATATAAATAATAATTCATATTGAATTGTGTATGTTGCCAAACTAAGATGTCGGAGAAACTTTAGTTTGAAAATTAAGAATATATTTTACAACAGCTGCATCTGGTCATGTTTTAGGCATGGGAAAGGGGATCTAAACGGGCAGAGAGTTTGACATGTTTAAGTTCTATCTTCTATATTATGGAGTAAGACTTACGATCGATAGCTCCCGAGATCGAATCCTGTCCATTACATTACTGACGTAAACCCACCCCTGAGTCCTGACAAGTTAGCTTACCTAGAGGGGTTAAAACGAATATTAGTAATTCTGATTCGTTTTTTAACTGAACCAATCAGCATTTGCATTCCTCTGCTGCAATAAACCTCATTAATTTCTGACGGCCCATCGCTAATCCCGATATCATAAAACCGAGTTTATAAATGAACAACTGAATAAATTTTACATTTTCTTTGCATTGATTTTGAATTTTCTAAACTTATTATAGTTGTATAATCTGAGCCAATAATGTTATCTGAGGACCCCATAAAGACGTGTGATACGTAACAATATTAAGTGCACTTAGTGCTTTGTGTAATACAGAAGTTGTTATAGTATATAATGTACAGTCGTCTACAAAAGTCGTTGAAAACTTATATGACCGGAATTTGAATTAAAAAATTAGAGTCAAAGTCTACTTAACTAGACGTACTAAGTAGACGTGCGTTGGGGAGAATCCTACTTCAATTTCTTGATTCATAAACCGGCGTCATTAAATTTGTATAGACTCTTATTATTTACATACAAAATTATGTACGCAACAATTAATCTTCAGATGATAAGTTTCATGTATTTCGTATTTTGTTCCTGGGATTAGTTAAACGACTTCTGTATGCGACTGTACACAACTGCGGGGTTATTTAGTCTTATCGAGGTGTTGTCTTGTGTGGTATTCTTAAGTGTTGAAGTGTTTCTCAGGATCGCAGCTCGAACATTTTAAATTGTATGTACTGCAAATTTTGAAACGCATTTAGTATGATGACTGTTTAAATCAAATTTAGGTAGGAAAAGTAAACGCTTCGACGTGTCTAACCGTTAATATTGTAACCGCATTCGTTTGTTATTACTGTCGGATATACTACAATGATGACATAATCGAAAATGAGCGAATGATGATCGAAACACCGCTCTATGATTGATAAATCGCAATCGAATACATTCGTTTATTTAGTGTATTCAACGTTAAAAATGTCCTCGAATGAATGTATGTGTGAAAGCATTGACTTGTTTTGTAAATAATAACGTTGTGGTCTCTAGAATTTTGTTATGAATTATGATATAATGAATGAATTTTTCATCTGTGGCGGAAGAATACATATATGCACTGATTTTATAGTCGTTTCGGAAGAAATGACTTGCACAGTTTCGATAGCAAAATCGACTGGAAGTTTTAAATGGTCAAAAAAAATTTATACTTACATAATATAATTATGTGGATAATGTACAGGTGAACAGAAGAAAAGGGACGTGTTAAAAAGGCTTTTTTGCGCCAAATTAATATTTCCAGATGATTTTGCTATCAAAACTTTGCCAAACGTCTTTTTTTTTCGAAACGGTTATAAAATCACCCGGTATACTAATTAAATAGCATTATAATACACTTAAGTATAGCTACGATCCTGAAATTTCACAAAAGTGCCATTGATATATTGGAAATTAGATAAAATTATTTTTTTATGTTCCTGTCGTCAAAATGGGTTTCATAATGATAAAATTAAATAGAATAGCTGCTTTGATAAATTAAATATGAGCATAACATGATTATTGTAATATAACCGTATGTTTCAATCTTGACAATGCGCCAACTTAAACGTATTTCAAATAGCAACACTGAGCATGGCCGCCATTGTATTTAAAACTCGAATAGAAAAAAAAATGTAAAATATCTTTTATGAACGCAAAACACTGTAATATAGTTTTTTATACACAAAAAAATCGTAACTTCAATTAGTTTTTATTGTTTCTTTTCTAATAGTGACTGACACTAATGTAAAATATAATATTGGTTCTTATGTATTGTACCTAGTTGTGTTGCCATATTTTCTTTTTTTCTTTTCTTTTCTTCTTTCTAGTAATACTTTAAATTGACGGTTATAATGAAATACTACCTTATTGTTGATTTCTTTATTAATTCAATTATTTTAATCAAGTTCGATCGAAGGGCTTTTAACAGATAAATGTACCCAACCCAAAGATTTACCTAAACTCTACACTTTTAAATCTTATTATACGTCTTTTTTCCCATTTTCCTCTAACTACTCAGATTTGATATTGTTTTATATTAACCTAACAATTATATAAGATACTTGTTGCCGATTATTCGTGTTATATCTGTTGCATTTTAACCTACATAAAAAAGGCGAGAGTTCTTCGGCTTATATTAAAATTTAAATCGTTGACGCGGTTGTGCGGTATGTTGGCTAATTGAAATACGCAAGTATCGTGTAAGTATCGGACTATCACAAAAATGTGCCACTATTCACCTCAGTGTTTCAAGTTACGACATTTTTACAAGTTAACGGATAACTAGGATTATTGTGATGCCTGCAATAACGAGCTCGGATATGACGTTACAACTTCTGAGAGTGTCGGATGCAACTGGGTCTCATTTAGTATTGAGGTCTGGGTTGCATTCGATACTCACTCAGGAGACTGGGGTACGCTAATAGTCTTTTACTTCTACACTTCTCATGGTACGGCGACTTTTTATTTTACTAATTTGAAGAAATACGTTGTTATTTTATATTGGCTATTAAGCGAAAGCAAGCTTTTCTCTTTCATTCGTGAATATTTATTTTGTACATAATACCACGCGTCGCAGTCGATAATTATTTTTGTAAATAGAATCATTGACGCATAACTTTGTGTGTGTAGTTTCAATATTTATTTCCAATATAGTGGCCCTTCAATAATTTTTTAAATAACTACATGCCTATGCAGAATTCTTAACGGACATTAAATTCAAGAAAAGTCAATCGCCAAGCTCGTTACTGCAGTGCAAAAATACTATAAGGTTTTGAAAATGATAAAATGCAAATAAAAGAGTTACACTGTTGAATAACGATATAAAATATTACTGTTTAAGGTAGAATCATATTGTATTATAAATAAATATATATTGAAAACTTTTGTTATGTTCTTGGGCGCGTATATAGTCAATATAAAGGTATGAATCCGTTGCCAACCGCATGCGACGACTGCAGACGCATGCAGCAAGTACAGCGTACCTTGAAATAACCTTGAATGTGATAATATTGTTTATGGCTTTCATTGATAGCAGCTTCTCAATGAGGCCGTTTACCCATAACGAGGTTTGACAAGTAATGTGTGTGAAAAAATCAAAATAGATATAGACAAATGAACGGATTGCGGGACTTACATTCTTTTATTTCTTTGCACATTATGTACGGTCGGATGAGATGTCGCGCATTACTTGTTAAACTTTGATATGGATGAACGGCACCATTGAGAAGCCGCAATGATTTAAAACTATAAACAATATTATCACGTTTGTATCATATATCACAGTACGCTGTAACTGTTGCTGCGGTCTGCAGTCTGCGGTCGACTACGAAAGCACACCTTAAGTCATATTGACAGGGCAATATGTATTATTGACACAATATTGACGTGCAAACACGATTCATGTTCAATATTATTGGGTCGTGATATTTATTGACTCTCTATACGCGTCCCTTGAGTGTAAGGGCAATGTACTTGAAGATAATTCATGTATACTCTGGTAGATACTGTTAATATTTCTCATACATAACAATGAATTGGTTTTGTTCACTTGATTATGAAGTATTGAATCAGAAAGGGCCGGCACACATTATCGCGATCAAGGTAAAGGATTAGGACTTTACGCTTTAGCATGCAACAACATGCTTAGGTATGATAGCGAACGATCCTTTTCCTTATCGATAATAAAAAACGAAAATATTTCAGCTAAACTTCACCCATATAAGTAACGTATTAATCAAATGAAATGTGTACTGGCCCTAATGTTCTACTTTGAAAGGGAATAAGCAAATGCTATCATACAATATGGTGGGTTTTCGTCGGCTACCTAAAGCCGGGTCCACATTTGTGACACGGACAACGGACCGGACTGCTATCATCGGTACAGGACATGACGTTGAGTGTGAACAGAACTAATCGTGGCTGTATCAGCACAAACTAGTGTTGTGGTGACATCACGACTCGATCGATGGTTTCATATAATCTCCGTTATCATGCAGCTAAATACGTTCACATTATTGGTCTGACACGCGCTTCTGATACGGTCACGGTAAAAAATGTTATGCCATATTTTACCATGACCGTGTCAGAAATGCGTGTCCATCGCGTATTCAGCTGCGTGATAACCATCAGCTTAAATGAAACCATCGATCGACTGGTAGCTCCGTATCAGCACAACTCTACTTTGTGTGCCTATGTGCCACAAGTTATTACGTCCACACTCAACGTCATGTTTTATGCCACGCTGTCCGGTCCGCATGTCACAAATCTGGACGCATCTTTACGTAAACGTGGATCCGGCAATGGTATAAAAAAGATGTAAGGCAATCATAGTTAACTCGTCTAACCAATTCAGAGCTGGGCACTGAATCTTCCTATAACCTCACATTTAGTTATTATTTGATAATTATTTTAACAGCTTCATCATGAATTTTATTAAGATCTTAATGTACAGAATAGAATTTCAGTTTTCATGGATTTAATAAACTTGATAAATATAATAATCTTGATGAAAGATGTCTCTAAATATATGAATGACGCAATCGTTTCTGTAGTTATTAACCAAAGTTAGTTCTAGTTTCGGATTTACTGTTTGCATTTATTTAAATTAAGTATACTTTTTGTGTGTGCATGTGTGTTTATTTTTATATTTTAAGGCCATATTTTAAATAATGTAATACGGTTATTCTTGATCCTTGAAAAAGTATACTTCGAACGTTTGTACAATTTATTTGTAGTTCAAAATTTCTAGTTACGAATTGAATTTCGATTTTGATGTTTGCAGTTCGCGTGTGAGTTAAACAAAGCCTCTATTTTTATTATGAAATGGTAACTAAATGAGAATGTATCGAACTAATTCTAGATATAAATAATATAACACTGTTACATAAACTAAATCAATGTAAATTCCATTCGGTGGGGCGGTTCCTGTGGAGAGGTCCCCCTCGGTGAATGGCGATATTTAACGTTTTTCACAATATTGTCAAGATTAAACTTTGGCAATGTATAATTTTTTGAACGAATAAACTGTGTAAAAAGTTTGAAGTTATTGTCTTTTTTTCTGAATTACAGGATACCAGTGAAGTGCACAGGGTTTTTAGACAGGACAGGCAGGTAGTAGGTAGACATTTCAAGGTACTTACCTAATAATCATGGGATTTGTTGTGCAGTGTCTTTTTGTGTCTATGGAATGCACCACCACCACTGCAAGATATTATGCTGCCTGTCAAGTGAGGTTCAATATAAGATGGTAAGCTCAGTAGTATCTATGACATTTAGGGTTAACAATTAAATACTCTACACATGTTATTCGTAATAAAATGCTGCAATTTAACGAACAAAATCAAACATCTGGGATAACAAATAATAAATCAAATAAATACTTAAAGAATACATTTTATTATTTAATAATTATCCGTAGTGCGGCCTTAACTAGCATTTGTACACAGAAGCTTGAGCTTTCCATTCACACACCAAACACACAAACACACACACAATCGTTACTCTCGAACGTAACTTAAGTCATTAAAAAACTTACAACTAATCCCAATTATATTAATAACATTACAATTTTAAAGTCACCTCCATCTAATTGGTTAAGGCGGGTTCACACAGGACGAGACTGTGCTCCGTCTATGTAGAGGGCAACGCACGAGATTTCGGAGCCTGGAATTGGCAATACCTCGCTCTGTGTGTACCCCGCCTATGGTGTATTGCAGACATGTTTCAATTTATATCTAAAGCAGAAATACTGTATCACACGACAACATTGAAGCGTGAAATTCTAAATGTTAAACGCTCAATTTAAAACGAACCCGCTTTAGTGAATACCTAAGCTGTGAGTCCATTAATTTTTACAAATCTTATCTTAATTGAATACGCGCGCAGTTGGACGCAGTAAGTTAGTTTGTACATTATATTCCGCCAAATCTATCATAGCCCTTTGATTGTCTATTATTTGTGGACTATGCATGTTAAAAATCATAATCACAGTTCAATTTTTAGACGATATTGTTGGTAATTTTTTAAAAGGTTAGTTATAAACTGAATCAGTGAACTGATTAAAAACCATACATGTAGTAATAAAACAAATAACTTCTTTGTAATGTAATCATATGTACGTATATGAATTCTCATTTTTACGGCGAATACCTCATCTTTTTTGAAGTTAGTTAAAAATTCGGAGCGTTCATAGGTCTACGTTAGATTTTGCGGAGTATAGTTTGTCTCTAACACAACAAATAAGGCAGTTTGTTACGCCGCGCTACTTCAAGGCCGATGAATACCATGTCGATAGGCACGAATGTGTTCAACCATTTTTAAGGTCGTGATTAGATAACGCGATTCACTCTGCGCATCAAAATTGTGACAATATTAGCAATATCTTCGATATACCGACAGATTTTATGTTCGTTTTGGAACGAAACATTTTGGACATAGTTACTGTAACACAATCGTATGGAAGTATTAATTTGAAAAAGAAAAAGCTACTCAAAAAAGAATCGCTGTATCATGTACCTATTTACTTTATGGAAATATTTAGGTACTACCTACCTATCTAACAATATAATAATACTAGACGAAGTGGATCTACCCTACCTATAGTTATCACAAAATAAAAGGCCCGTTTTGACAGTTCGCGCCCATGAAGTTCTCAGTTTTACCAATCAAAATGTTATGAAGGTTATTACATTTTTCATAGACAGGTACCGCCCACTCGGCTTAGTGCTGTGCATAACGATTTTTATTACGTTGTCCACAGACTATTAATAATCAATTAAGGAAAAAAATATCGAGTAAGATAAGCCCGATTTTTATTTATTTAAACTAGTGTTTAGACCGAATTTAATTACTGAACTTCACTGTGTAACTAGTGATCATTTACTGAAAATTATGAGCTTGGAGCTTAAAGCAGTAAATAATGGCAGCATAGATTTTTATAGAATGACGTGTCTTTGACCAAGAGGCATACGCGTGTGTTCGCCCGTCTTGTTGACTGTGCGCCCGTTACGTTTGGTTTTGTTGATTTTTGGATTATTTTTGACTTAGATATGCGAGTTGTCTCGGTATCTTCCATACCGGAGATGCCGAGACAACTCGACTCTTCGAATATCTACCGAATTCGAATACTGCCAATGCTCCGGTAAAGGCACACATAGATTTGACATCCCCACTGGTCCCATTTGTACCACCACCTCTGCCCGGCTATGCACTTGCAAACCCCTGAACGCAATGCAACCGAGGTTGGATTACTATGAAGGCTTTTCCGCATATGTGCATGGTGGTCATCCACCCAGTCGAAATTTTTGACAAATTCGTGCCATCAAATTTCTACAACCAGATTCTTGTTGATCTTGATATTCCTATTGTTTTTGTGATTGAGTGAATGTTATTATAACAAAAATATGAAATAAAAGCAAATTGACCTTTCATAATACTGTATCATTTTATAATACCTACAATATCAAAGATTAAGCTAATTTTCTAATCAGAACTTTAAACCAATATACTTTATATACATATTCAAATCGATCAAATCCCCATGCAAACTGGATTCGATTAATCGTGAGTATCGAGTACCGAGTCGTTTTGTTACATCACTAGTTATGCCAAGTAGGCATATGCCAAAACGGGCCTTTTATTTTGTGATTAGTATAAATGAGTTTGTACAAAACGTATGGAATTTTAATAGTTTTGCCATATTAATAGGATAATAAATTCGGAAAATTACATTCGTATTGTTACAATTGTTACTTTTCTTTATTATCAGGCAGGTAAAAAATGCAAGGTTTGTTTTTTTTTAGCTTGCCGGATTCGCACCTATACACTACAAACGGAGTAGGCATAACATAATGATATATTACTAACAAGATTCGATTAAATGCATCCTGGTTCGAGAACCTCAAAGTGCAACGGCGAGAAGGTAATATAACGCGCTAGTACATAGTGAACGAGGCCTGCTACGGGTTTACTTTTTCCAAATTAATACTATCTGAAGTTCACGTCACCCCGCGAGTATGAATGCTAAATATTAGTCGAAACGTCGGACTTAAAATCCACGATAAAATTCGTACAAAGTGATTTCTTTTCAACAAATTGATACTTCCAAACGATTTTGCAATAGAAACTGCCTAAAATATTTCATTTGACAAGATTTGACAAGACAAGATATATAATCTTTAATGTTCTATTTAGCGGAGGGTACAACGTTGGGTTTATATTGTAGGTGCATTTATAATAAGCCCCTACAGCGGCAATTTACAATTTGCATTAAAAGCCGCGTTTCAGAAAACCTAGCTATTTCTAACAATTCAACGCACCTTATACATAACTATTGCAAAATTTATTCACTATTTATTACTATGCGTTTCAAATGAGCAGATAATCGCAAACGCAGCAACTTCGCTCCGTACTCAAATTGTACTGCTAACAACACAATTTCTATGTCAGATAAGTTCATATGTGTACAGCAACGAGGTATTTTTTTACTTTATATCAAGTCTATATGTTACAACTCATTTGAAACGCATAAGTGATCTGACAGTATTTGACAAATCAGTACGAAACTGTGATAGGAATCAAATAAAAAAAAACGTACAATAGTACATAATACAACACTTTGGGTTGTATAATCACTTAGTAATTAACTAAAAAATATAAAAACAAAGTTGATAGGTTCTATTTTAGTGAGCCAAGTAAACTAAGCTATCCTGATTGGAACAAACAATGAAAAATATAACCAAAACAGCGTGGATCAACTAAATAGTAACAAAATTGTGTAGACTACAGTCTGATCAGCGGCTTTCCCACTGGCAGTAGCAGTCCACTAATGACTATGAAATCATTTTATACGACTATGCAAAGGCTTAAATAGTCAACTTGTTATCAGTTACTTTTGATCAATGATATTATATACAAGACGGGCTTAGAGGTGGGAAATATATTTTTATTGAAATACGGTTTCTAAGTTACGCTATCCAGCGGGTTAGTGCCACCAGCGCGTTGGAAACCTTCGCATCCGAAATTATGAAGAGCGGGTAAATTGATGTAATATGAACTATTTGTGTGCAATTTTGATTTTATTATGACACGAAAGTCTAAACATTTTTTTTTTTCATACTACTTAGGTGGCAGACAAGCACAAGGCCCACCTGATAGAAAGTGGTCACCGTGGCCTATGGGCGTTTGCAACACCAGAGGCCTAACACTCGTACTGCCGACCGTGTTTCTGTCAGTGAAGAAGATAAATAAGGTTTCTCGGTCTTTCCACTGACAAGGTCTCCAGTGAGGATCATATCTGCCTCTCTTTTGTATATAATATCAAGATATACCTATAGCAAGTTTGATGTACAGCTTATTGAAACCTGAAATATGTAACAGATGAGAATGATTCAAACCTGTGACTAGTATTGTGATTATTTCCTTTGCAATGTCGATATGCGTTCATGGAACTGACTAGCGACCAATAGTCATTTGGTACTAACTTACTAGACTACAAGTACCGGCAAACATGTTGAACAGTCCTTGTACTACACAGACGAACAAGAGAACCCAATGATTGCGATGGGATTATGATTGTTTCGAATATGGTACAGTCGACAAAGGATGTTCTGCGACCTAGAGTACATTGTCAAATTATTTGCCGGTCTTTAAGCAATCCGTAAACCAATAGGATTTTCTTCTTAAGCCGTGAAATTGTGCAGTACGAGAATCTAGCAGGTTTGTACCATTTGGTAGCCAGTTCGATTTCTATACGAGGTAACTAGCTCTGTCACTTTTTGTCTCCGCCCGTCACCGCGTTAGTACCGGCAGCGTTTGCATTGCCTGCATAATTCTGTAACAATGAATTTTTTAAGATTTATTTGTGTTCAATATCATAATGTCTGGTAGATACTCGACTCCGGTGAGTTTCAGATGAGACCGGGACTATGATGATGATGATGATGATGATGATGATGATGATGATGATCGGTTATCCTTGGTGAAGTGAATTCATGTCGGTAGTGTTAGTCGGTAGATCCCAGGACCTCGTGGTCGCAAGGTTGACTTTTTTATCGTGCGCAAATTCCCTCGGATACCACCTCTGCCAAAACCGGTGGAGGTGATTATGTCGGACTCGAACCGACTAAAAGGCACGTCGTCAATGGGTGCTTGATTGTTAGGGTGACAAGCAGCTTCACCCGTCGCCCATAGGCCCGCGCTCATGGAGGACGGAGGTTAATGTAGCTAGGTTGACTCAAATAACATCTAGACATTTTTTCAAACACTAGATCTGCTGCCGTGGCTCTAAAATGTTTTTTTTTAAATGGATTTGTTAACATTTATGATTACTACTCCGCTCTTTTGGGTAATAGCTTGATGTATAGCCTACAACCTTCCTCGATGAACAGGTTATTCAATGCAATAAGTTTCGAGATCAACCAAACAATCAAACAAACTCTTCAGTTATTGATAGTACAGATATTGATATACGCTATATAAGTACAACAAATAGAGCATAGATAAGAGATAATAGATAGAACAGGACATAAACTAAGATAGAATGTACCTGGTAATATTGTGCCCAAGCCTGAGCTTGATCCTGTTGACTACCAGTCTGGTTTCCTTGTTGGTACTGAAACAAACATCATAGGAAAATTAGACATGCGTAAATAATGAGATTGATACATTACACCAATGTGGATGTGATTATGTCCGTAATATTGCAGACAAAATGCAGGAGTCGCCTTCGGTGGTGCGGCCATGTTCTGCGACGACTACCTGGCTACGTGGGTAACAAATGTCTTTTTTTTTATCGTGCGCAAAATCCCTACGGATACCACCTCCACCAAAACCGGTGGAAGTGATTATGTCGGACTGGAACCGACCAAAACGCACGCCGTCCATGGGTCCCTGATTGCCGGAGGTGAGATTATACAAGACATATCTCTCGCACCCCGGCAGACCCGGGGACATCTCTTTTGAGGTGACCCTCTTTCACCAATGTGGGGACCATGGTGTCCCCATTTAACCCCTGGGTATGGGGTGACATTTTGCGCCATCGCCGTGGCTTGCTTCTGCTAGGGTGACCGGCGGCTCCACCCGTCACCCCCAGGCCCGAGGGTAACAAATGTCTGGCTATACCGACTCCGCTATACCCCGTTAGGAGTAGACCCAAGAAATGCTGGCTTGGCGTTGTGGATCATGACATGCGTGCCAATAGGCTTACTATCATGGATACGCAAGACAGAGTGCAATGAAAGAGAAAACGCCAGCAAGTAGACCCCGGACTCGAAGGTGAAAACTTCGAACGAGACCAGGACTCACGCAAGTATGATATCGTTGATACATTATGCCAATGTTTATGGTAGGCCTGCTCATCACCGATCCAATCACGAGAGGACGTAGTAAGCCTTCCCGTAGAGCGAAACCTATGCTCGAGCCCTCTCCGTGAAACAAATTACTACACCACGATGGCAACTCAAAATGCCGTCGTCAATTCGACAGAAGACAGATTCGGTCGACCCTGATTAGATACGTAATGTGTGTTATGGGTTCAATTGAGAGGTTTCTTATAAAGAGCTGTTAAGTGCAAATCTGATTCGCGCACCGAAATTTCGGCACTTATGCTACATAAACCGCAATATATTGGATTGAGTTGACTTGCAAGTTTGTTTTTGCAGTTTCAAGTCGTTATAAATTTGAGTATGTGTATATTTCAACTTGATACCTGAGAAAAAGATCTTCACAGATAGATTAACAATAAAGTGATTCTATAACGGTTCTGTTTTTTTTTTTAATTTGAAATACAGAACCCTAACTTCGATATCGCCATTGGTCATTGGATCATTGGTTGTGGAGATCAGATGGCAGTCGCTTCACGTAAAATATCGAAGTTCAGCCGCATCACAGTTAGACTGAAAAGCCGACCCCAACTGAGTTGGGAAAAGGTTCAGAGAATGATGATGATACAGAATCCTAAAAATACTTATAGCTAGAGCTTACCCCCGGCCACCCTGCCTGTTGCTGCTGTTGCTGCCACTGTTGCCACTGGTACCACTGTTTGCGCTGTGTAGTTGGCCGGCCACTGCTGTTGCTGCTGCTGCTGCTGGTTCTGGCCCTGCCCTTGGCCCTTGGCCCCCTGGCCGCCCTGCCCGCCTTGCCTTGACCTTGAGCCTGGTTATTACCACCACTGCCCTGGTTCGCGTTGTTCCAGTTGCCCCAGTTACCCCAATTGCCCCAACCTGCTGTAAACAGAAAGTAAATAATGGAGTTATCTACATAAATAGAAATGAATCGTGAAATATGTTGCTAAACGCATAAATTGGAGGCGACTGGATCAATTCGCGTATTTTTTTTTTTGCTATATTTTCCTTCAACTCTAAGGAAGGTTTTTATGGAACAGCTGGAACGGTACCAGAAGTGCACGCGGGCAGAACCGCGGGCAATAGCTAGTAGTCTATATAGGTTGCATTAGGCTTCGTATGAGTACCCTTGACCGAATTTTCTATACCTAAATAGCTGTGTCTAGTAAAAAAATATAAATATTGCGTTCCGAACTACATATTATTTTCATTATTTGGTGCAAATAAATTCCATCATTGATTCAAAAATTTATACTGACCGGGAATTGAACCCACTGCCTACACCACCCATATCACTGAGTTCGAAGCTAGTTGCAACTCAGTAAAATGTTCTTTATGATTAGTACATTTTATTTATTTTTTTAGTTAATAATAATATAGTTTTAAACGTATTCATTTAAAACTTTACCTGCGTTTTGATTGCCCCAGTTGCCCCAGCCTCCCCAGCCGCCGGCCCACTGGTTCCAACCTTGCTGATTGGCTTGGTTTTGATTCTGATTTCCTCCATCCTGTATGTATAAAAAAACATTCCATAAATTTAAAAATTGTGACAATGGAACTAGCTGAAATTTGTTATAAGGATAAATTAGTCATAAATAAAATATAGAGTAATGTTTATCCCTGAAAAAGGTGCCCATGGATTCGAACCACAGGACACAGTGCTATAATTGTGAGCTAGAGCGATAATAAATTCGATTAGAGCGGATCATTACAGTAGGTGCTGCCTACTGTGAACTTGTGTGTGATCTACTCTGAACTCTCGATACCTTAGCTTTAAGTATTCGGAAGTTTTTCGTGCTATAGGCACAGATGGCAGTAGCTTCATGGAAGATATCGAAGTTCAGTAGCATCACAGTTAAATTATTAAGCCGATCCTATCCGACTTCGGTAAATGCTCAGAGATTGACGTCCAGAATAGTAGGAGTCGGGCTGAGATCGACTCTGTTCGATCTCCATTCAGCGCGGCGTCCATAGTCAACTAGTTTCCCGCTCACTGT